>CM021102.1:760040004-760182753 GCA_007115665.2 Sequoiadendron giganteum | reverse complement strand
TGAAGAGAGAAGAGATGAAGCCCTAGAGAACTTTGCCAAACATCAGGGTATAGTGAAAAGATGGTTTCATAGGAGAGCCAAGGTGAAGGCCTTTAGAATCTCCAACTTGGTTCTCTACTAGGATAAATCCCATGAGAAAAAGGGGGAGCATAGAAAATTTGAATTTTTTTGGCTTGGCCCTTATTAGATTGTAGAGATTCTGGGAGATAATGCCTCCCGTTTGAGAACCCTCACTGGAGGAGATATCCCACTGCTTGTCAATGGGTAGTATTTGAAGCATTATTTTTAGTCTCGAGTTGTTCTCAGCTCTGTCCTTGTACATAAATAGATTAGGTTTCCTTTCTGCTGTTTTGTTGTTGCTTTCGGTTTGGTTTTCTTTTGTTTTTTCCTTGCTTGCTTGCTATTTTTTTGGTTTTTCTCTACTTGTCTGTTGCTCTGGTTTTGGTTTTCTTTGGCCTACTTGGGTTGGTTTTCCTTGCTGCTTTGCTATGAGGGGTTGTCCTACTTTCCTCTGGGCTTGTTGCATCTATACAATTGGCTGCTTGTCTAGGTCTGCTCTGGGATTTCTTTTACAAACTCTTATAATCTTCTCAGAGTCATTCAAACTGGTAGATTTCCTTCATCTGATGTTGCATGGGATGGGAGTTAGTGTCACTTGACTAAGTTAAAATCTTCAATATATTTGGGTCTTATATCTTCACACAAATCTTAAGAATTCGAAGGTTGTGTATGGTCTTTAGGGGGTCTGACTGGGTGAAAAATCTTAAATTCTGCTTCAGTGCCACTGTGGTTCTCATCATTGAGTGTGGGCTTCATTTCCTACAAGGTGAAAATTAAAGCTTTAAAAGAAAATATCAAAAGAAAAGAAAGAAAATATTGAAAATAAAAAATATTCACCTTTTCAAGGGTATCCTAGTATCTCTACCGAGGCTATGGACGCTTGGCTGGCAATAGAGCTATGCTAGGGAGGGTCACAGTGATAACCTCACCAAGGCTATGGATGCCTGACTGGTAGTGAGGCTCTATCCAAGTTTCTTTTGGAGTTAGAATCCTTAGGTAGCCTTGTCAGATTGAATTTTGTCCTTGCTGCAATTTAGGAAAGGGAAATGAATGCATATGCACACACTTTGACCCTGGTATAGGAAAGGTTGGCTTGTTAGTGATTTCTGAAACCTTGTCTGTTTGTAGCCTGATGCTTGGAATTAAACCTGAGATTCTGAGTTCTTGATGCCAATTTGTCATCGAAATGCTCTAGAGAATTTCCCTAGCGGAGTCGCCATTTGTTGTGCAGTTTTGCACACATGCCCCTCTGAAAGTGGGGACCCTCTCTTGGCCTGCCTTTTGGCCTATTTCTGTGGCTTGCCCCCTTTTTGTGCTTATCTTTGAAAATCTTGGGGTTTTGGTCTTTGGTGCTTGCCTTGGTTATGGGCGCCTTTGTGTTGAGTTCCTGATGGTTTTGAGGTCTTGCGGATGTCCTCTCCAGGGTGGTCTTCTTTTGCCTTCCTAATTTTTTTAAAGGTCCGGCGGGTTGGTTTTGTCCCTTAGCTTTCCCTTGTTTTCCTTGTTTCCTTTTGTTCTACCAGAGGTGGAACCGGGATGAGATTGAACTTTGAACTTTGGCTAAGTTCTCGATTCCGTCTTCGCTTCCTTCCCGCTCTTTTTCTTCCTTCTTTGTTTTGTTTGTTTTCATCCTAAGGGTTGGTTTTCCTCCCTTAGTTTTTTCTTCGCTTTAAATTTTCCCTCGCTTTTTGGAGGCAGAATCGGGATGGATCCAAACTTTGAACTTTGGCAAAGTTCACAGTTTGGTTTTCGTTCCTGTTCCAGCTTCACCTCCAGCATTCTAGTTTCTTTCGTGGTCTTGTTTGTCTTCGGCCTTCAAGTTGGTTCCTGCCTTTAGGTTTTGTTCAGTTTGATTTTCTATCATTTTCTCATGGCCGGGATCGGGATGGAATTTGGCTTTGAACTTTGGCAAAGTTCACGGTTCCGTCTTCGTCCCTATTATGGCTCTGCTTCTGCCAGGGTGGGTTTTGTTTCTACCTCCGCCCGATTTTCCTTTGGTTTCCTTTCTCGTCGTTTCGCTTCCACTTCCGCCTGGTTTCCCTTTGGTTTCATTTCCTGTTCCCATTCCACCTCCGCTTTTGCTGGTGTGGGTTTTGTTTCCGCCTCCGCCTGGCTTCCCTTTGGTTTCTGTCTTTGTTCCCATTCCGCCTCCACTTCCGTCAGGGTGGGTTTTGTTTCCGCCTCCACCTGGGTTTATGCTTGATTCTCTTTCCTTAGGAACTGTTTTGGATCTGCTTGGATTTTGATGATGTGTTGAGCATTAATGGTGGACCATTTTATTGTAGGTTGGATTGAGTTGGGATTGTGGGATGTACTTTGAAGATTTGACATTATTTGCGGGTGTAGTCAAGTACATTTTGCGGCTGCTGTCATGAGAGCCATTCCCACACGCAAGGTCAATTTGGTTGGTGGCCATTAATGGCTGGAAAACATTATCTGAGGGGGCTAAACCTGGTTTTGTTTGATCTGAGCCATTCGTTTGCCCAACTCGAATCCGATCGGTGGGTTTTATCCACGCTGGTGTTTTTGCACATGTTACGGTTCGCACAGGTGAAGTCTTTTGGTGGGTGTGGCTTGAGGATCCATTCCCCTGACTTTGTGCGATCCCAGTTTGATCTGATGGGGGTCCTTGCTGCATTCAATGCTTGATGGTGGGTTATTACTCATTGTTGGGGCTGATTTGATTGGTGGATGAGCTTCTTTCTAACCCTAGCTCTACTTCATGCAGGCCTGTTGTTCTATAAGTATGGCACTCTGTCTCATTTGGTTCAGTTTAGTTAGGTTGGAATTAGTAGAGATTGGAAGACTAAGTCAGAAGACTTGTAATCATTAGAGTTAGCAGTAGAGTAGCATGTTAGCAGATTAGAAGTTAGTTTTCACATTTCAAGCACATGTTGTAACATATCATAATTGTTGCTAATATGATGATTTAATACAAAGTGCAGACATTGTGCTATGACTAGTGCCTCCTTTGCATTGAATAATCTTTCATGTTTCTTATTCTATCTTTAAAATCGCTTGGAAATGTTTGGATGTAGCTTAGATTTAGTTAGTAATGCTTGTGATTTAATGTCTGGAGTGTTGTAGCAATCCATGGTTCATATCTTGGGCAACTTCTTGATTGTGGGAATGTTGTGCAAGGTCAACCTATGCCTCATATTCATGTGCTTAGTTCAACTGTATATATTCATTCAGTCTCACTGAATGAATGCCTACAGCTTGAAAATATTTAACACCTTAGAAGATTGCACTGCTTTTTGCAAGATTGCAGGTACATCTCGAGTTGACCAAAAACTAGTTTAAGGGATTGGTCCATTCCAGGTATTTCATCATTTGCATGATTAATCTTAGAAGTAGTGTTAACAATTAGAACTTTTGAAACCCTCATCTTTTGTTGTTTATTTTATTAAATGGTTAGAACTTGAAGTTAAAGCATCACCATATCTTAAAATCTAATGAGTTCAGAGCTTCCATCATTTGTACATAAGACCCCTTGTGATTACCAACATTTTAACATTTTATCACTGAGTTTGTTCTACTGCATAGTCATGATCTGACACCCGTGAGACCTTGGGGTTATCTCTTTGATCATAGAGACCAACCTTTCAAGAGAGATAGGATAAATTTTATTCTATTTGAGTTGTTGATGTGCAAAAACACCAAACAACAAGTAGGAGCCTTGAATAGATCTTAAGTGGTCACAGGCACCTGCTGGAAGATTAACGAATCAATGCATTCATGTGTTGAAGTGTTATGTTTTCATTTATGCTAATTAACTATTTGTCATCAAACATCATAACTATTTGTTATAATGCATATTATTTAAAAGGCAATATAATGGAGATGACTCATTATAATTCATAATCCATTTTCAGTGCTCAATTGTTGTGTCAAATTTTCATGCTTATTTATTGCTTTGTTGTCTCCAAAGTGATCTTTTCAAGTTATTTAAGTCTACAATATTTAGTAGGGCACATTTGATGTTACTGTGTGGATGCTTTGATTGGTTTCAGGTTAGGTGTGAATTAAATTCCTTTCAAATAATTTACTTTAATTGGCTCCTATTAAGGATTAAAATTCCTTTTAGAGAAATTGTTTTGATTGGTTTCCATCAACTTAAGAATTAAAATTCCTTTCATAATTCCGCAATAACTTGAGGGGATAACACTAGGATTATTAAAGAAGAGCATTGTAATATCAATTGAAGCAATATAATGGAGAACATCTTATTATCAGAGATTCTCCATGACTGTGTCATCATTTTGTATTTTTCTTATGTTTTCCAATACTTATTTCTTCTTATATTTGAATGAATATCAGTTATTGAGCCTCCATACTATTTTTATGTGAATGAATGTGCTGATACAGTAAAGAATTTATTGTGGATGTTGGTAGAGCTGCTATCTTTTTTTTTTTTAAATGAGCTTATTTTTCCTTGATACATGTTCAACATAAAAATGGATACTATTTAAAAATAATAAAGTTAACAAAGTTTCTTATTTAAATAATTATGAGCTATGTGCATTAATATTTTATTAAATTTTTTTATTTAAATGGATACAAAATGAATGGAAGAAGCATCCAAGTAATCCTAATTTTTTTTGCCAACAATTCATACCAAAGATTGAATAATTTAAGGATATTGCAATAGGTAATTTGTATCGACACAAATAATATTACTAAAGCATTTCAAAGTTTAGGCCATAAGAATCATCCTTTTTAAAACATGGATTGCAAGTAATTCTGAAAATTTAGAAGTCTTGGTCATTAACATTATTTCCTGCTACAATGTCATCCAGTGTATCATTGTCAATATTCATATGTTCTTTCAAGTAATTAATATTATCATCATCCTCATCTTGATCTGCATCTTCATCATCATTGAAATTTGACTTTAGACCATCTATATTGTTACCAGATCTATTTGGATCATCATTTTCTATACCATCCATATTGTTGTCTTCCATAACATCATCTAACTCTGGATTTTTGTCTTCTTGTGCCTGAACATAACCATCTTCAACATCATCATGGATGTCAATTTCTTTGATGTTCTCTAATCCCTCTCTCTCATTTTGTTGGTCATCATTATTTTTCTCAGTATCTTCTAATGCATCGTCAAATACATGCCTGAATCTTGGATCATAATGTATGAAAAAAATCCATTTTAGGTCCAAAATATCTTCATACAAAAATACTTGCACATGAATAAAATACATATATTAGAAATATGTTATAACAATTTTATTGATTAATAAACACATGTATATATTCGCAATAAACTATGAATTAATAGATAAATGATCACTACTGCTTCTTGTTTGAGATAAAGAATACCTACTCACAATGAATTGGTAGAACATAAGGCTCCTTATCCTCTGGTAGGAAGCATGAGGAATCTAAAGAAAACAATCCACTATGGGTATCATGTCTTTGTGTCCTCTCAAATGCTTCATACCATCTACACTTAAAAATACAACATTTAATAGAGCGGTAATCCAACTCAATAATTTATTGTATTTTCCCAACATATTGTAGATTCCCTTCAATTATATTCTTATCTTTTGAGCTTGATCTACTGGATTGCTTGAAGTCAACCATGATACCACAATTGAAGGATCGTCTCTTTACATCTACACTTTCTACATGATAATATTGACCATATGCCCACATTGCTGGATATTTCCTCACCTATGAAAGACCATTTATTTCAGTGAAAACAAATATAATGACGAATATTAAAATAGTTAATAGTGTCAAAACTGTAAGGAAACAACATTTTGTAAAATTCCAACTGTACCTTTCTTTCACATCCTCTAGACATGTTGATTTCATCTTTTGTTATGCCTGAATCTATACCTGCATCTTCTATTTGATTTTGAATTTGTTCAGTAACCCATTCTAGTGTGCAATCTTTGCCCCATTCCCCAAGCAGATAAGTGGGAAGTGGAGTATTCCTTGGGTTCAATCTCTTAAAATGTCTCCTTGCTTCTAACACTTCTTCTCTCTTTTTATCATACAAATCAATCCATTTTTTCATAAAGTCCATGTGGTACAGAATGAACTTGTCGAGTATAGAACTTTTTTCTACACCTATTACATGTCAACATGTTTATTTCAAACTCCAAATGTCATGCTGTTAATTTGATAATAAATTATAGAGTAAATTAATGATTGCAAAAAAAACAACTACACAGATCATGAATTTACTTACTAATTTGTACTTCAACACCATTAGATTGTGGTTTTTCTCCATCAATAATATCTTATGCTCATTCTTCATCCCAGATGTGTGGCCCATCTTCAAAATCCTTACCAAGGAATTCACATAGGAAGAAAATGCTTCATTCAATACATACCCTTCAACCATTCAACCCTTTGGATGTGTCTTTTGTCGGATATATCTTTTAAGAGTTTTCACATACCTCTCAAAGAAAAACATCCACCTCATTGATACGACACCCGCCAATTCAATGTCATCAACTAGGTGTATAAGTAAATGGAATTGTAGGTCCATGAAACTTGTAGGGAGCTCCTTCTCAAATACACATACAATTTTTGCAATTTCCTTCTTCCACTTTGGCACTTCAAATTCGTGGATCTCCTTGGAGGTCACCCACCTAATATAAGAATAGTAAATTAGTATGAACCTTTAGTCAAAAATTAAAATGAAATATAATATCTCTATGTCTCTCACACATGAACATTTCATATAACCACATACCTTGTAAATGATGACGATCGACTTATGGCATTCCTTAAGTCAACTGTAAGACATAAATCCCCCCTAATTTCCAATGGAATGATATGCTATCAAACACATTTGTGAAAAGGTCATTAGTATTTTTTTCTCACACAAAAAAATATCAAAATATATTTAGTACTTAATCAATGTTACCAGTAAATTTTAAATGATGATATATAGTACCTTCATAAAATTATGAAAATCATGCATTTTAAATCTTGGGATATGTCCATCAACTGTAAAATCTTTAGCCAATGATGACCCATAACCAGGTGTCCTTATTGAACCGATGACATTTTTTATTTGGTCTAGCTCTTTTTTTACAAAATCCATGGAGCTTCTGCATATGTTTCATTTTCCTTGTTCAGCCACAAATGTTTTCTATCAAATTTGGCACGCGAAAGAGCAATATCTCTCCTTGAATACAAGGTGTCTTCTCTTTGCCTGATATATGTCGAAATATAGAATCTGGGAAATTTTTGAAGATGTGCATAGGATCTAATAGGTGAGATATTAATAGATCCTTCCAGTAAGGGAGCTCATAAAATATGGATTTCCTTTTCATTCCTTCTGGCATATTGACTATAACTTGATTTGGTTCTTGAATTGAATCACCCCGATCAAAAAAATCCTCTCAAGCTTTCAATTCAGCATCTTCATACTTCTTAAGCCAATCACCTGGACCCATAATCATGGGAGGGCCTATATTTTCAAATTTTCCATTAAATTGATTCTTTACGTGATTTCTAAACCTATGATCTAGTGGTAGAAAAACCTTGTTGTTTGCGTAAATAAATTTATGTAGATCTTTAGAATACCGCCCTTGAAATTGTTTTGTACATCTTGGAAATGCAAATATCCCCTTTGTTTGAAGCCCTGCAATTCAACAAGTAATGTTAATAACATCAAAAAAATAGTATAAATCTAAGTATGAAAGTTGGGATGAAAATAAATTATGAGTGTAAATACGTAAATATTTTATCTTACCAAAACAAAGACCAAGTCCTAGGAAATCATGAATAGTTCAACATAGCACACCATACAACATGAAGGACCTATTTGATGGAGGACATGATATGTCATACATTCTTATGCCTTTCCATAGCAGTTGCATCTCATCAATAAAAGGTGCAAGATAAACATCCATGTTTTTAACTTGATGTTTTCCTGGAACAATGAGAGTCAACATAAGGTGCTCCTTTCTAACACTCATCCATGGGGGAATATTTTATACTATCAATCTGACCGGCCAAACACTATAATTTGAGCTCAGGAAAGAGAATGGGCACACTCCATCAATTGTAAGACCAAACCTGATACTATGGGGTTCATCTTTGAATTTTCTTGGCATTTTTTCCTCTATGTGTTTCATTGCTTTAGAGTCGGCCGGAATTCGCATCAATCCATATTTACTCCTATTTTTTGCATGTGATCCCATCAGTTGTTTAAGTGACTTGCAACAAAACATTCGTTGAAGTCTAGGTATAATTGGCATGTGACATAAAACCTTCTTTGGAACTGTAGGACCTTTTACATCTGTAAAATATCTCTTCTCTTTGCATACAGGGCATTCTACCTTGTTCTGATATTCATCTCTATATAAAATGCAACCATTTTTACATGAATGAATTTTCTTAAATATTCAATCCCCAACTCAACTAACAATAGATGTGCCTCTCTGCAAGTTGATGGCAACACATTCTCTTCAAGGAATATTTTAGTTTTTAATGCCTTGTAAGATTGCCAGAGATTAAATCAATTGAATGTTTGACTTATGATGAACATGTTTGATATGTCAATCTATACTAGGACTATTTATATAAAATTTATGGTTTTAAAATCCCCTTAAAGAAATATAAACGAAGTCGATGAATGTTTACGAATTGTGTACACCAATTGACAATGGAAAGAAAGAAATAGATTCCAACTCTCTTCAGTAGGGTAGTGAATCCTTTGTCTGACCAACTGAATAGTGACTTGATTTCTAATAATATTAATGTGCATGCCAGTTGTGAGGTTCTACTTGCACCCGATTTGAACACGGGTGTCTTTGTTGCTTGCTTGATGGAGTCTTTCAAGTTGTTATCATCAACATTACATTGGTGGTAATTACCCCTGTTATCATCATTACTATTAGCCATATGATCATTATTGTCATCATTGTTTCTATCCCCAAAGAAACCTGCAAGCATTTCATTCAATCCTTCTTCATGCACTGCATTTTCACTATCATGATTAGCATCATTAAGGCAAGGTGGCATCTCATCAGTGTATGCAGATCTTATCAACTCTTCAAATTTCTCAAGTGGTAGTAATCTCTTCAAACTTTCTCTTTTCGCCTTGGTATGGTTTAAAGGATGGTTTGGATCATCCCATCCAAATCTTAATAACCCAGTTGGATCATGGGTATTAGTATGTGTTTCATCAACATCTTCTACCTATCAACAAACACAAGCATTATTTAATGTTTGGAAATAATTGGATAAATCATAAATATATAAATTTCAAAGAAATATAATCAAATATGGCTTAAAAAATATAAATATAAATTGTATGAACATATATACATCAATTGAATAATGGAACATTATTTTATAGACTACCTTTTTTATATAATAATTTAAATAAAACACAATTTTGAAAACATAGTTTATAAAACATCAGTCCACACTCATTTATTATTCTTTGGTTTTCTGCCCTTAGGAACATCCTTAGGGAGACCTTGTTCTTCCCTTTTCTTTCACACATGAGTACATTTTAAGAAGGGGTAATCAATCAATAACTCATCCCCAATGGTAAGGTCCTTAATAGCCTCAACCATTATCAATCTATCAACCTCTATTTCCATTTCTTCATCTTTATCATTTATAACCTCAACAAATTGACAATTCGGTCTTACATTAGGGTCCCTTCCCTTACTACTATTTATAAATCCTACAATATTTTTGTGTGTGTATGCACGCCCATCTATATACATAAGATGACCTCTAATAATTTATTTTCCACTTTCCAATTGGAGACGATGTGTATACATATTTGAATTTAGACCATATGCTGACATGCTAGGCTTATATTCTGCTAGCCTTCTCCATTCACCACTGTAATATGATGGATCATAATATGGCATTAATCTCCTAGTTGTTTATTCTGAATTGTTTCTTTGTTTAGATCCCACATGTACATTTTGGACAATAAAGACGCCTAGATTCACTCCATGTTCATATTGGAGGGTCGTATCATGTAGTTTTATCCCCAAAATTGAAACACCTAGTACACTCTAGGTAGTTGTTGATCACTAGGCCAAGTGCAATATAGTCGACGATCAAATGTCTCTTTGTAAATTGATCTCAAACTTAGGGGAAAGTCATCATCTCCATCACATTCATTCTCATAGGGTATGTATTCCACCTACCCCTTGTCTTGAAACAAATTATGCATCTTTAAACCGGTTCTTGATCTATGAATTGTTTTCATCAATTCCTCATCTTTCGAGCTGGTATATTGGCACATATTTTTGTTAGATGTATCATTTGATAAATGATCATTCCTCTCTAGGCTGGAATTCGGTGATCCAAGAAAATTTAAACCGAGAACTTTATCTTGCAAGTATCCATTGAGAAAAAAATGAGTTATTTAAATAATATAAAACAATGTTTAAACAAATTAGTATACATTTTATTTATATCAAATTGTAAAATTCCTTACCATAATTCCTATTGGATTTGAATCGATTGTAGGAGGCATACTACTGACTAGAAGCTCATCATATATGTAATGTCTTTGTACAATTTCTTGTTTGAATTGTTTCTTTCCACAACATACAAAACATCCACAAACAACAATTTTCTCAAAGTATTCATCCCATGTACTATAGTCCTGACCAACCTCTTGTTTAGTGCAATCATCTGTTGTGTCTGGAAGATCCATTGTCATATCCTCTTCCACCCACTGTCATTTATGTGATTTAACAATTTTAGGTCCATGTCCACGTACTGTGAAAAAAAATGGACGTATCACAAAATGCCATCAGATCATTTTTTCCTAAGTTAAGTCAAAATTTGAGTACCTGATGTCCCACTTCATCCATTCTATCCTTATTTGATATGACACAATTTGTTGCCATGGCCTCGTCTCACCCCTATAATACATAAGATATAAAATAATTTTTACTACACCAATTATATCATTTCAACGAATATGCTATCCAACACAAAACCTCACATTATTCATATATTTTCTCAAAGTATTCATCCCATGTACTATAGTCTTGACCAACCTCTTGTTCAGTGCAGTCATTTGTTGTGTATGTAAGATCCATTGTCATATCCTTGAACACCCACTGTCATCTACGTGATTTAACAGTTTTAGGTCCACGTCCATGTACATATCTTCTTCTTTTGCTAGTTGAACACTCAGGCTTTGCATTTTCTCCATTCTCCATCTAAAATAATCAACAACATGCATTAATTTATGTCAAGATTGGATAATACATTATAAATTTCAATAATACTGTGAAAAAAGATGGATGTATCAAAAAATGCCATCAGATCATTTTTTCATAAGTTAAGTCAAAATTTGAGTACTTGATGTCCTGCTTTAGCCGTTGTGTACTCCTCATTTGACATGACACAATTTGTTTCCATTGCCTCATCTCACCCCTATAATACACAACATAGTAAATAATGTTTAGTACATCAATTATATCATTTCAACGAATATGCTATCCAACACAAAACCTCACTTTAGACATATATTTGACATATATTTCACACTTTAGATGACTCATCTAGTTGGATAGGGGTTATTTATGAGTTCACAAATCTAACCTCTATTAGTTTTGCACCCACAAAATCGACATGGGATAAGGAATAGATAAAATAGGGAATCATGATTTCTCCCTTGGAACATATGAAGATGAAGTCATTTATGATCAATTTATTTATCAACTTCCAAGCAAAATACATCATTTTTCATTGCTAGGTGCTAAATTAGGCGCACTTTACGTCGCCTTTTGCATCCCAAACAAATTACATTTTTTGGCTGAAAGGTGGCGCTAAATTAGGTGCACTTTGCTACGCTAACTATGGCACCGACTACTAAACCAGGAACAAAAATTTAAAACTTCCCATGTTAATAAGGAAGAGATGACAAGAGAAAATAGCCGTGCAAAGGAAGATATGACAAGAGAAAAAATCTGCATGAAGGAAGAGAGGACAAAAAGGGGAAAAACGACGCAAAGGAGGGCTACAAGCAAGTAGATCAAAAATTTAATTTAGTTTGCGACACCATAGGTAAGGTTACAATTTTTTTTTTCGTTCCCACAAATATTTAACAGAATAATGAGCTCATGGTTTCAAATTTATTGTGCACAAAAATTCATTTTCTTTCTAATCAATGGATGTGACTCGAGCATGGGACCTATCTATGTTAACTCTCAATAAAACCACACTTCGTGCCCTTTTTATCCCCCAAAGATTACCATTCTATACAAGTGCACAAGAATTGATTTTTTTACAATACATTTTTTCATTTTGCATATATTTATATCCTTTCAAATATATTTATATTCTATACAGGTGTGCAAGCAATTGATTCATAGGCATTTAAATCCAGAAAGAGATTCATTCAAGGTAAAACTTTCATACCCGATAGTGTGTACTTCATTTGCCTCCACAGAGTGGACGAAAATAATTTTCCCTAGGTTACCTCAAAATGTCAAGCGATAGAGGGAAGCGAACAAAGGGAGAAGACTCTAGCCACGATGAGGTAATTCATTGTCAATTTATAGATTTGTAAATGTTTCCCTTGTTTCTTTCATTTTTCATTTTTCATTTTTTATTTTTAAATTTAAAGGAAGAAATTTTTTTTTTTATATATATATATATATAGGGACATGTGATTGACAAAGATAAAGAGGCATTGGCTTCCATATTGGGCGTAGAGGCAGTGAACAAACTGGGTGATGTGCGTTGGACAATGCTTTCTAGATACATAGAAAACCGATCTAGTGAAGCCCCTGAAACATTGCAACCAAATCAACCGTTTCAAAGGGAATCAATTGATTCCCCAAGCAGTCCTGGATCGATCTAAATATCTAGGAGGAAATCAGTTTCAGTAAACTCTATTAATGTAGAACAGGGAGCAAAAGCTTCCATTGTCCCACCCACTCCTCAGACACATACTTCTTCCACCACGACAAGTTTTCAATCTTGCATTGGTACCTTCAATAGCAAGATAAAATATGATGTGGTTTTAGGGGAAGTCTAAATGACAACTGTTGGAAAAGGGTTTGTTCATAGGTTGAAGGAATCATGCCTTCAATCGTTTAAAGACCATCTACATTTACCATTCTCAAAGATACCCATACATCTGCAAAATGCAGTTATCAATGACATGGACACTGAATATGACATAGGTTGGTCTGTGAAGAAGGTAAAGCTACGAATGTCTCAAAATTGCAAGAGATTTCAATGCAACCAAACAAAGAAGATAAAAAAATCTCTCCCAAGCTAAGGCTCAAAAAAGGCCACTTGATGTAAGTGTCAAAGTATGGAAAGAGATTGTAAAAGCATATGAGAATTCCGAAGCACAGAGGAAGTCCAGTGAGGAGAGTACACAGGTATTTGAATTTTCTCATAAGATTATATCAAATTTATTAAATGATTTTTAAATTTTATTTTTGCATGGTTAAATTGAATCAGTATATGTTTCAGGACAAAAGGCCTCCAAGGCTAGGCTTCAAAAACTTTGTGCCATGCATCACAGTGGCCAAAAAGGTTTACAGGCCTTGATCTGTAAATTTGTAAGTTTATTTAATATGTTAAATGATTTTTTTTTAATTCCCTAGGAAAAATTAAATGATTGCATATCAATTAGTTTAACTAGTCCATGTGCCATGTTTTGACAGGAGGAGAAATATGGCTGACATCCAAAGCAATTTGAAAAGGAAAAGTTACAAAGCAAAAAGTGGGTTAATTTTTTAATCTGGATGAGAATGAGGTATCAATAGTTGACTTTTAGTTTCAATAACTTAATTGGATATTGTTGTGTTAATATGTCAATTTTCATTTCTTGTGTTGAGTTGTTTATTGATGTGTAGGATGAGTTCTAAAGTGCTTCTCTGTTGGCCCTAGATCCCACTCAATTGTCCCATTATTTCATGTTGAGGAAAAAAATATTGTTTTCCTTAAAGGGTAGTGGGTGACATTCATGCCTTATTTTCATCGCATCTTTTAATTAATGACCATTATCTTTTAATATCTCCTAAGTATGGTCATTTAAGTTATGAGTTGTATCATTTGAGAAACTTAGTCCCATGTTGATTTGATTTATCTTCTTTTCTCTCAAACATGGTATCTCAAGGAGTGCTTCCTTGAATTCATGTTGCCATTCTACTAAGTGATCCACATGCATCTTTGTTCCTCATGATTCTTCCATTATTTTAATATGTAAGAATGTTTTGATGCATCTTGGTAGGAATCATATAGATCTAACACATCCTTATAGTCTACATTACTTGGCGTAGCTAACCAACCACTTAATTTGTCCATCTAATTTTAAAAAAAGGCAGTAAATTCCTATCTTCCAAGTTAAAAAAACTCCATAAATAAAAAAATCAGTAATAAAAAACTTGTAACCTAATCTAATCAACATAGAGAAGGGTGTAATACTAGACTTCTTAATATTCAAACCTTAACACCAAGTAGATCTATCCAAAAAAGATAACTAAAAACACAAACGTGCTCTCGCACATAATAGCCTAATGGTTGGTTGTCATAGAAGTCAAAGAACTGAACTAACAACACTAATCAAGCTAACATATATCCATCATTTGCATAAACAACTAAACCATTTATGTGCATGAATAAATAGTAGAAGGATGTAGATGAACTCAATTCATCTGACTTTATTCTTCTTGGCAGGCATTCCTCTTGAATATCTAATATCAAGTGCCTGAGACATCCGTGTATCTTTTACCTTTCGTCACCACCTTTCCTCTTCATTGTTAGACTCGTCTCCTTTTTTCCTTATCTACATTTCTGGCTTTGGCTTCTAATTCATCCCATGTTTTACCTTCCTCCCCTTTAGAATCTTCTTCTTCGTCGTCCTCATCTAAATCCATAAGAGATTCATCTTCTAAACGTTCCTCATATGATTTTGATTCCTCTTCTACATCAGAGGGTTCATATCCTTGATTTGACTCTTTTGAATTATCAGAATCAGAATCACTAGCTTCGATATTTAAAAATTACCAACCACCATCTTCAATAAATTTGTCTGGATCATCACTAATAGTCTTCAAAATTGGCCACCAGTTCAAGTTCATTATTCTTTTATAATACTTTATATCCATGGAGTTCAACCATTCCTTGATGCCATCAAGCGAATATTAAGGAATGGCATCAATGGAGTTCATCCATTTCTCTTACTCGCTTGATGAATCCTTGAAACTTTGCATTGATTTTATTTTTCCTATCCCTCTCTTGATATTCTTCCTCAATTTCATCAGGATCATACATTGAATTTCTTGCCCCTCCTAAATTTTGGACCACATCCATTACCTCCACTTAAAACTGGACATCCTTGGTCTTCTTGGTTGCCACGCCATGATATGGTTATGCAAATGAAAATGAAGCAAAGTAATCATCTTTCTTCCTCTTCCATGAAAACCAAGCTCTCTAAATGGTATATCAAACTCTAGTTCAAAATATTTTAGATGAGGTTTCTCCCATACCTCTCTTACTCGCTTGACAAATCCTTGAAAATTTTCATTCATTTTATTTTTCCTGTCCCTCTCTTGTTGTTCTTCCTCAATTTCATTAGGATCATACATTGACCTTCTTGCCCCTCCTAAAGTTTGGACCACATTCATTACCTCAACATAAAATTGGATATCCTTCGTCTTCTTGGTTCCCACGCCATGATATGGTTATGCAAATGAAAATGAATCAAAGTAATCATCTTTCTTCCTCTTCCATTAAAACCAAGCTCTCTAAATGGTATATCAAACTCTAGTTCAAAATATTTTAGATGAGGCTGCTCCCATACCTCTCTTACTCACTTGAAAAATCCTTGAAACTTTGCATTGATTTTATTTTCCTTGTCCCTCTCTTGTTGTTCTTCCTCAATTTCATCAGGATCATACATTGACCTTCTTGCCCCTCCTAAAGTTTGGACCACATCCATTACCTCCACATAAAACTGGATGTCCTTGGTCTTCTTGGTTCCCACGCCATGATATGGTTATGCAAATGAAAATGAAGAAAATTAATCATCTTTCTTTCTCTTCCATGAAAAGAAAGCTCTCCAAATGGTATATCAAACTCTAGTTCAAAATATTTTAGATGAGGTTTCTTGCATACCTCTCTTACTCGCTTGACAAATCCTTAAAAAATTGCATTGATTTTATTTTTCCTATCCCTCTCTTGTTGTTCTTCCTCAATTTCATCAGGATCATACATTGACCTTCTTGCCCCTCCTAAAGTTTGGATCACATCCATTACCTCCACATAAAACTAGACATCCTTGGTGTTCTTGGTTCCCATGCCATGATATGGTTATGCAAATGAAAATGAAGCAAAGTAATCATCTTTCTTCCTCTTCCATGAAAACCAAGCTCTCTAAATGGTATATCAAACTCTAGTTCAAAATATTTTAGATGAGGTTGCTCCCATACCTCTCTTACTCACTTGACAAATCCTTGAAAATCTGCATTGATTTTATTTTTCTTGTCCCTCTCTTGTTGTTCTTCCTCAATTTCATCAGGATCATACATTGAGCTTCTTGCCCCTCCTAAAATTTGGACCACATCCATTACCTCCACATAAAAATAGACATCCTTGGTGTTCTTGGTTCCCACGCCATGATATGGTTATGCAAATGAAAATGAAGCAAAGTAATCATCTTTATTCCTCTTCCATGAAAAATGAGCTCTCTAAATGGTATATCAAACTCTAGTTCAATATCTTTTAGATGAGGCTTCTCCCATAGCTCTCTTACTCGCTTAAAACATCCTTGAAACTCTGCATTGATTTTATTTTTCATGTCTCTCTCTTGTTGTTCTTTCTCAATTTCATCAAAATCATACATTGAACTTCTTTCCCCCTCCTAAAGTTTGGACCACATGCATTACCTCCACATAAAACTAGACATCCTCGGTCTTCTTGGTTCCCATGCCATGATATGGTTATGCAACCACAGTGTTAGCAAGGAGCAATGAATAATTTTGTGTTTAGGCGTTACCAGTCCGCAACTGCAAATTATGAAACCCAAGTGATACATTAAAATCCATTCCAAACTTCACAATTTTGTCATTTCTTGAATTCAAACTTAAACCAGACTCTCAAAATTCGATCCCTATTCCTATTTTCCTGCAGACTTTGTAAGATGAGGAAAAAGTTCAGGGCCATCTCTTTGAACTACCTCCATAGCTGCCTTATATTAACATACATGAACATGATATTATTATATACATGAAAATGTCACTTAAACTTACTATAATCAAAGTAAAAAATGTCATGAAGAACTATTCATGGTTATATCGTCCCATCAAGGGAATGCCATAATTTGTTCCACCGATGTTTATCTGCTATAATGATGTGTTTACTTTTGTTGACTCTATCGGTATATTGGGGAGAGCACCTTAGGACTCAGCCCGATAGGGTATTTTCACTTCGATACTAGGTTGTGAGATATTTTCATCAGGCCATCGATGGGGTTGTGATGGGGTTTGCATCAATGAAGCATTGTTAGGCTGATGGTATTGAATTTCTCTAGGAATGGGGGAAAGACTATGGGATTTCAATTTTATGGGTGCAATGGAGGCTATAATATGGATCTGGTAAAAAAAAATTCTACAATTTGTATTGATCATAAAATTAAAGTGTGGTGTATTTTTGTGGTATATGGATAGTAGGTGAGGTAGAGGCTAGTGGAAAATTCTAGATTTTTCCAATCCCAACACCTTGAAACTTTGCATTGATTTTATTTTTCTTGTCCCTCTCTTGTTGTTATTCCTCAATTCCATCGGGATCATACATTGACCTTCTTCCCCCTCCTAAGGTTTGGACCACATCCATTACCTCCACATAAAACTGGACATCCTTGGTCTTCTTGGTTCCCACACCATGATATGGTTATGCAAATGAAAGTAAAGCAAAGTAATCATCTCCTTCTCCCCTACCTGGAAGAATGCATGCTTAATGTTTTGATACATGATATCAACTCTATCTTCTGATCTCATAGTTGAATATTGAAATCCATTATGGTGGCCCTCCAGAGTTCCAGACATCTATCTTCCTCTTCCACCAAATGCTGGCCTAATCCACAAGTTTTCCAGTCTAATTGCCTTTTTTTTTAAAGCTGAAGTTTCTCTTGAGTCACCAATGTAGCTCTCTCTGCCTTTTCAGACTCTTTCATTGATACAGATCATCTGTGGGATTTAATAATTTGTACCACATGGTTGATGTGCTTTGAATCCTTGGATCTAAAGGAAATTTCCTTAACATAAATATTGCTAGGGAATTTCAATGTTGGCATGTAGTTGGCATTAAAGCCGATACCTAGAACATTGAAAATTATCCTTATATAAGAATTCCCTCCATCTTGTTGGATTCTAACACTCTTGATGGTAGCTACATGAAATCTGATTCTAATTCTGATTCCACATCAGAGGGTTCATATCCTTGATCTGACTCTTCTGAATTATCAAAATCAGAATCACTAGCTTCCATATTCAAAAATTCCCAACCACCATCTTCAATAAATTTATCTGAATCATTAGTAATAGTCTTCAAAATTGGCTGCCACTTCAAGTTCATTCTTCTTTCATAATAATTTATATCCATGGAGTTCATCCATTCCTTGATGCCATCAAGTGAATATTGAGGAATGACATCAATGGAGTTCAACCATTTCTCTTACTCACTTGAAAAATCCTTGAACTCTGCATTGATTTTATTTTTCCTTTCCTTCTCTTGTTGTTCTTCCTCAATTTCATCAGGATCATACATTGAACTTCTTGCCCCTCCTAAAGTTTGGACCACATCCATTACCTCCACATAAAACTTGACAGCCTTGGTCTTCTTGGTTCCTACCCCATGATATGGTTATGCAAATGAAAATGAAACAAAGTAATCATCTCCTTCTCCGTTGGTTGGAAGAATGCATGCTTAATGTTTTGATTCATGATATCATCTCTCTCTTCTGCTCTCATGGTTGAATACCAAAATCCATTATGGTGGCCATCCAGAGTTCTAGTCATATTTCTTCCTCTTCCACCAAATGCTGGCCTGATCCACAAGTCTACCAGCCTAATTGCCTTTGTTTTTTAAAGTTGAAGTTTCTCCTGAGTCACCAGTGTAGCTCTCTCTTTCATTTTAGACTCTTTTATTGATATAGATCATCTGTGGGATTTAATAATTTGTACCACATATTTGATGTGCTTTGAATCCTTGGAGATCTAAAGGAAATTTCCTTAACATTAATACTACAAGGGAATTTCAATGTTGGCATGTAGTTGGCATTAAAGCCAGTACCTAGAACATTGAAAATTATCTTTATATAATAATTCCCTCCATCTTGTTGGATTCTAACACTCTTGATGGTGGCTACATGAAATGGAACCATGATGCCATATATGGGTACCAGAACAACATCATTTTTTGTATCAAACTGAATCATGACCTCTCTAGAAACGAGGATATCTTCCACATTTGTGTATGAAACCATCTTAGTGGATGGCTTGGAAGAGCCATGTCCATCTCCTATACCAATGCCCCCTATAGCCAATCTTCTTGCAGTATCCTCATTCTTTTGTAGAGGCTTGGCACTTAAGTTTATGTAATAGAATTTACAGTTGATAGTTAAATTGTATAACGATTTTTTTTTATGATCTATACTAATGTTTATTAGAATTTTTGCATGTTTTACATCATTAGAATCACATATTAGCTGTAACTTTTTTAAAATTTTATTATGGTATGTGCACTTTGATATGATGTAATATGATTATTGTTTCGTCTCATATGTTTCAATATTAGATATATAACAAAAAAATAAATTATTGCATGAAATAAATAATAACTTATCATTTTAAATGTTTTTTTTGCAGAACATAGGTCTTCCAAAAGATCAAGATGATCCTCATCATGATATAGATCAAGAAAATATCGGTTCTACTGGTATAGATCACATGGCAGAGGATGATGATGACACAGATATGGAAGACACCAAGGCTGATGACAATGACGATGACGACGACGATGATGATGATGATGATAATGATGATGGTGATGATGATGATGATGATGATGATCACAATGGTGATGATGATGCTAGGGCAATTGCTAGTAGTACCCAACAACATTCATGATCATATAGGTTGCATCATGGATCATTGTTGGTATATCGTCATGATGATGATGATGAGGTAGTTGCTGGTAGTACCCAGTGACATTCATGATCATATAGACTGTATCATGGATCATTGTTGATATATTGTTATGATGCCTCTTTTCATGGTTACTATCATATGTATCATTTTCACAGCCTATAGTACCATATTATTGAGTTTTATCATATTGACATTTATCATTTTCACTTATATCATTTGGACATGTATCATCTTGACTTGTATCAATTTGAGTTACATAATTTATCATTTTTACTTATATCATTTGTTCATGTATCACTTCGACTTATGTCGACTATTGGACATGTATCATTTTGACATGTTATTGATCTACTGACATATTTGACTTTCACTTGTTTTAGTTATATATGATGATGATCTTATCAGTATTGACTTGTCAATTTATCTATATTAAAAGTGGTCAATGATTAATTTTGGATGGATATTTATTACATATGATGATTTTAATTTACTGCTCAGGATGGATATTGTCAAATTCAATTAAATTATAGATATTTGACTCACTTGTTATAATAATTATCTTGTTATTTCCAGCAAACACACCTCAAAGGCACGAAAAACACATAAAAAGGAAGTAATTAGGTCACCGTTGATAAAAGGCATCGACTGGTGTTATTTGCAACAAACACAAAGGAGCATTCCAAAAGCAGGTGGCGGAGCTGAAGGCGGAGGAACTAGTGCAAGTCTAAGCAGTAGAAAGGTGTGGGAAGCGGTAGTAGCAAGAATAATGGAGACTCCATTATTCTTGAACACTGAGAAGAAGCAACAAGCTTTCAAAGGTGAGATAATAGACAAAATACTGTAGGCTTTGGTTGTGTCATCTCATCCAATGATTCTCTAGGCAACCAAGAAAATTCTAGGGCCAAAATTCATGAAGGCCTATCACAGGTTCAAGGCGAACTCAGAAATCCCTGCCATGTTCCTAGCAGTGTTACTACATATGGGTGTGTCGAAAGAGATGGGAAAGAAGCTCACATAGATGGTCTTTTTCCATTCTTGGTTGGGGGATATCGACACAACCCTTGACAATGTAGATGAGAATAAACAAATACCAATTCCCTAGAACTACTACATGCTCTGGATGCATGGTAGGGATGTCATGAAATTCCCTTTGATTCGAACCATCGACCCAGAGGGTTTTGAGAAGTTGTGGGAGGAGCGTGACTGAAATTTCTTCTTCTTGTTGGATGTTGTGGTTATGTTGTTGATATGTGGTTTTCATTGATGTCAACACTATTAGCAATGATGATTTTGAAGGTTGTATATGTCGAGGATATTGAGAAAATTAGAATAAATATGTTGCAGGAAGTCTGTGAAGATTAGAATGGTGGAAAATTGTGTACGTTGATATTCAGAAGTTGCACATTAAATGGTTTGTTGCTGAGCCTATCTAGTATGTTTTCCATAATTTTTAGTGGTGTGCATCAAGATTGGAGAAAGTTAAGAATTTTTGAGTTTGTACAATTATTTTGTTACTATAGCAGGTGTTTCTAGAAGAAGAGAATGCATTTATGGTAAATTGAGTTATTGTGTATGATCTTGTGATGATCAACAATCTTTCCAGATTGTTCTCTATCATTGTGGTATGTCTGCATTGATTGGTGTGTTCGTGATCGAAGATTTTTCCTTTGTATGTTCAAGTTTTCATGTTCTTGGCTGGCATGATGGTGGTAGCGTGTTACAGATCCTTATGGATTAATTTTTAATGCTTGGCATGTTTGAGGATGTTGATTTAGGTCTTCATTATGTTGTGACCAACTTAGGTTGGTGCGCATTGATATTTTCTCTTGAATTGGGCCGTTAGTTTGTAATTTATTCTATTATTTGTGGTCAATAGAGTTGTTGATGTAAATTCATGTAGCGGATATATAAGAGTGATTGTTTCCTCATTTTGGAATATTCTCAATGAATGTATATGAAGAGTAAATGCAAAATGTGTGAATAAGGATCAGATCATTCAATTTCATTCCAGAGTGTGAAGAAGATTGAATGATGTTTGAAGAAGTGTTCCTGTGCCTAATCAGAACTATCATCAAGCTTTTGTAGAAGCTAATTTATCAGTTCAACCTCATCAGATGGATTTAATCTGATTGTTTTATGTAAGTAAGTGAGCCTTCCCTTTGTGCAGTGAGCTCCAAGTAGTGCAACTGAATGCATGTGCATTCCTTATTCATTTTTTATTATACTTCTAAAAGGGTATAATCTTGTGGACTAACATCCACCATGGTTTTTCCCCTAACAGGGTTTCCACGTATAAAATCTTGGTGTTCATGTGTTTGTGATGTGTTGGTGATTCATGATTTCATTGTTAATTATCAGTTCTGAGATTAAAGATTAATAAGGTTGAATAAGTATTAAATTTTGTGACAATTGATTCACCCCCCCTCTCAGTTGTCTATCCTTGTTTTGCCAACAATTGGTATCAGAGCCGGTTCCTCTGAAGAATTTTAATAGCTTGAGGTGATCTAGCATGGAATCATACAAGAAGGATAGTCCTAGATTCGATGGTAAAAATTATTCTCTTTGGAAGGTCAGAATGGAGTGTCATTTGAAGTGCATTGGTGAACCCTTCTTGAAGATTACAAAGAATAGATATAATATTCCTCAGAATTCTCCCACTAATCTTGATGAAATCAAAGAATTTGAAACTAATATCAGGGCTATAGAATCATTACTAAGTGCTTTGATAGATTCAGAGATGACAAATGTGATAGGTCTGAAGACATCACATGAGATCTGGAATAAATTGGAAAAATTGTATGAAGGAGATGCACAAGTGAAGATTGCTAAGCTAACAAGTCTTAAAGGCAAGTGGGAGAACTTGAAGATGAGTGAAGATGAAAACATTGTTTCTTTCATGCAGAGAGTAAATGAACTAGTGATGGGTATTAGATGTGCTGGTGGAGTCATGGATGAAGATGAGATTGTGGCTAAAGTGCTCAGATCAGTGCCTACTTCTTACAAAATGAAAGCTCATGCTATTGAAGAACTCAAGACAATAAAAAATGTGACAAGAGACATGTGGATTGGTAAAATTGTTGCCTTTGAGTTGAGTGAATTTGGTGAGTCTACTCTGAAAATAGAATCTGCATTTAAAGCTACCGAATCTGAAAAAATCCAATAGAGATATGATCCGAGAGAAAGTTCTAGAAAAAAATTCAAGTATGAAGATGAGATGGAACAAATTGAAGATGAAGAAAGAGAGCTAGAAGAGTTGGAAGCATTGATTGTGAAAAGAGAATCCAGAGGACATGGTAAGTATAAAGGAAAGTTTCCTATTAAATGTTTCTCTTGCAATAAGATAGGTCATTTTGCACCAAGGTGTCCTGAAAGAGTTTCTAAGTATAAACCTAACAAGTCTAGATTTCAAAAGAAATGTTATTATGTTGAAGAAGGTGTTATTGATGATGAATTTGATAAAGAAAATGGAAATGAAGATGTATGGGTATTCATTGCTATCAAGGAAAATGGCACGGTGTCCACTGAATCTGCTAACAATAAGAATATTGAGAAAGCTCTTGCAGCCAAATTTCATGAAAAGGATGAATGGGTGATTCACAACGGATGCTCACATCATATGACTGGTGACAAAAGCAAGTTTCTAAGCCTAGAGAAGTATGACAGTGGTGTTGTAAGATTTCGAGATAACAATGTTGGTGTGATTTGTGGCAGAGGCACTATTTCTCTTGGTGGTAAATACAATACTGATGATGTCCTTTATGTTGAAGGATTGAAGCATAATTTTTTGAGTGTTGGATAGATGGTAGATAAGGGATACAATATTTAGTTCAAATATAGAAAGTGCAGGATATTGGGAAGCTCTGGAAATATAATTTTTTCAGGTACAAAGATAAGAGGTAATATTTTTCACCTAAGTGTTGCTAGTCAAAGTTGTTTAATTGCTCAAGTTGATATAAGTTGGTTATGGCATAGGAGGCTGTGTCATGTGAATTTTGATAACATTGTCAAAGTAAGCTCCACTCAAGAAGTCAGAGATCTACCTAAGTTAGTGAATCCTAATAACACTATATGCAAGGAATGTCAGATGGGAAAGGAGACAAGAATTTCTTTTTAGAGCAAACAACATCATTCTAATGGAGTATAGGAGTTGATACATACTGATCTATTTGGTCCATCCAGAATCAGAAGTCTACAAGGAGAAAGGTACTTTATGTTGATTATTGATGATTACTCTAGGATGATATGGGTTGCTTTCTTGAGAGAAAAACATGAAGCACTAGAAAAGTTCAAATGTTTCAAGGCTATGGCAGAAAATGAGACAAGTTTGAAGGTCAAATGTTTAAGATCAGACAGAGGTGGTGAATTCACTTCCCGGGAGTTCAATTCATTTTGTGAAGAGCATGGAATAAAAAGATAGTTATCTATTCCTCGGACCCCTCAACAGAACGAATTTATTGAGAGAAAGAACAAAACAATTCTAGATTCTCCTAGAACTATGATGTTGGAAGGTAATGTTCCTCATATCTACTGGAGAGAAGTTGTAAGCACTAATGTATACACTATCAACAAGGTAAATGTTAATGGTAATTATGGTAAGACTCCTTTTGAGTTGTGGTTTGGTTATAAGCCTAGTGTTAAATATTTTAAAATCTTTGGAAGTAGATTCTATATCAGAGAGATGAAGATATTGGCAAGTTTGATGCTAGAAGTGATGAAGGAATCTTTTTGGGTTACTTTACTAAGAGAAAAGCCTACCGGTGCTACAAATAAGATTAAAGAAAATGGTTGAAAGTGAAAATTTCAGAGTTGATGAAGACATTGCTAGATCATCCAAATACTCTGGATATGATTCAGATGACCAACAAGATAGTACTAATAATGGAAAAAATGTGCAAACACAGAATCAAGTTCAAATTGTTTCGGTAAATCAAGAGAATCATGAAGGAGAAGCTAGTGGAAGTACATAAGAGAGAACAAAAGAACTAGAAGTTAGAGAGAATCCCAAAGTCATGTAAAGCTAAATCATTCTGAAAATCAGATTATATGAGACAAGAACAAAGGTGTGCAGACTAGAAGAAGAATTGCAGAAGAATATTGTCTGATTTCCAAAATCGAGCCTAGTAATGTCAATGATGCATGTAAAGATGAATATTGGATGGAATCGATGAAGGAAGAACTTATGTAGATAGAGAAAAATAATACATGGATTCTTATTCCCAGACCTCAAGATAAAAATGTGATTGGAACCAAATGGGTCTTTCCGCATAAGTTGAATGAGCAAGGTGAAGTGGTCTGAAATAAAGCAAGACTGGTATGTAAAGGATACTCACAAATGGAAGGTATTGATTTTGAAGAAACCTTTGCCCCTGCTGCCAGAATTGAAGCTGTAAGGTTATTTCTTGCTTATGTTACTTTCAAAAAGTACAAAGTCTATCAAATGGATGTGAAGTTAGCATTTCTGAATGGTGAATTAGAAGAAGAATTTTTTGTTGAGCAACTGGATGGATTTCAATTGACTGATGAAAAAGAAATGGTTTGTCAGTTAAAGAAAGCACTATATGGACTCGAACAGGCCCCTAGAGCCTGGTATGCTAGATTGGATAAATACTTGTTGAAGCTTGGATTCAATAAAGGTACTGTTGACAACAATTTGTATTTCAAGATGGATCAGGATAAAGAGTTGATTATTAAAGTATTTGTTGATGACAATATTTTTTAAGGTGATGATGACTTATGCATGAAGTTTTCTAATGAAATGAAAAGTGAGTTTGAGATGTCAATGATTGGAGAGCTGAAATTTTTCTTAGGATTGCAAATTACTCAGTTAAAGGATGGAATCATCATATCTCAATCCAAATATGTAATAAATTTACTAAAAAAGTTTGGCATGGAAGACTCAAAACCAGTTAGTACACCCATGGTAACTGGATGCAAGTTAACACAGAATGACGATTCTCCTAAAGCTAATCAAACAAGGTACAGATCAATGATTGGTGGATTACTCTATTTGACTCAAACCAGACCAAGCATTATCAATGTTGTATGTATGGTTTCTAGATATCAAGTTGATCCGAAGGAATCACATGTGACTGCAATAAAGAGAATTTTCATATACCTGAAAGGAACAGTTGATTTTGGGCTATGGTATCCTAAGGATGATGATCTTACTCTGAATGCCTTTACAGATGTAGATTGGGCATGAGATGTGGATTAAAGTAAAAGTACAAGTGGTGGTGCTTTATTCTTAGGCAAGAAGTTGGTGTCTTGGCTAAGTAAAAAGCAAAATTCGATTTCCTTATCTATTGTTGAGGCAGAATATATTGTTGCTGCAAACAATTATACTCAAGTAATGTGGATGAAGCAAATGCTGAGAGATCAGAATTGAGTATGATGAGACTATTGCTATATTTTTTGATAACTCAAGTGCCATAAACATTTCCAAGAATCTAGTGTTACATTCAAAGACAAAACATATATCTATCAAGTATCACTTTTTGAGAGACAAAGTAAGTGATAAAGAGGTCAGATTGGAATATGTGCCCACTAAGGAATAAATTGCAAATGTATTTACTAAACTGTTACCTAAGGATACTTTTGAGTATCTTAGAGGAGAGTTAGGGGTGATTTTCCCTCCTAATATGAACTAAGATGCAAGTCTTTGCATCAATCCATGCACTTATAGTCAAATCTTGTTTCAGATTGATGTTATGGTGGCTGCTACTCAGGGAGAGTAGTCAGATGATTCAGATATGTGGCTCAGAGCTTGTGTACCTTTGCCATTTATGTCAAAGGGGGAGAAGAGTAATGTTAAAAACCTTTGAGGAAGAAAGGGGGAGAAGAGTCATGAAAGAAGAGTAATGTAAGAGGGAGAAGAATAGTATGAGAAGAAGGAGATAGTTTGAGAAGAGATAGTTGTTTTGATGGTATTTTTCACATCATGTGTTGCCATCAATGCCAAAGGGGGAGATTGTTGGATGTTGTGGTTATGTTTTTGATATGTGGTTGTCATTGATGTCAACACTATTAGCATTGATGATTTTGAAGGTTGTATATGTCGAGGATATTGAGAAAATTAAAATAAATATGTTGCAGGCAATCTGTGAAGCTGTGAAGATCAAAATGGTGGAAAGTTGTGTACATTGATATTTAGAAGTTGCACATTAAAGGGTTAGTTTCTGAGCCTATCTAGTATGTTGTCTAAAAGTTTCAGTGGTGTGCATCAAGATTGGAGAAAGTTGAGAATTTATGAGTTCCTATAGTTATTCTATTACTATAGCAGGTGTTTCTAGAAGAAGAGAATGTATTTCTGGTAAATTGAGTTGTTGTGTATGATCCTGTGATGATTAGCGATGTTTCTAGATTCTGCTCTATCATTTTGGTACGTCCGCGTTGATCGGTGTGTTAGTAATCAAAGATTTTTCCTTTGTGTGTTCAAGTTTTCATGTTCTTAGCCGACATGATGGCGGTAGCATGTTGCGGATCCTTATGGATTAATTTTTTAATGCTTGGAATGTGCAAGGATATTGATTTAGGTCTTCATTATGTTGTGACCGACTTAGGTTGGTGCGCATTGAGATTTTCTCTTGAATTGGGCCGACACTTTGTAATTTATTCTTTTATTTGTGGCCGACAGAGTTGTTGATGTAAATTCATGTAGCGGATATATAAGAGTGATTGTTTCCTCATTTTGTAATATTCTCAATGAATATATATGAAGAGTGAATGTGAAATGTGTGAATAAGGATCAGATCATTTGATTTCAGAGCAAAGTGTGAAGAAGTGTTTATGTGCCTAACTAAAACTGTCATGAGGCTTTTAGAGAAGCTAATTCCTCAGTTCAACCTCATCAGATGGATTTAATCTAATTGTTTTGTGTAAGGCAATGATCCTTCCTATTGAGTAGTGAGTTGTAGGTAGTGTGTCTGAATGCATGTGCATTGCTTATCCATTTTTCATTATACTTCTAACATGGTATAATCTTGTGGACTAACATCCACCGTGGTTTTTCCCCTAATAGGGTTTCCACGTATAAAATATTGGTGTTCATGTGTTTCTAATGTGTTGTTGATTCATGCTTTCATTTTTAATTATTAGATATGAGATTAAAGGTTAATAAGGTTGAATAAGTATTAAATTCGGTGACAATTGATTCACCCCCCTCTCAGTTGTCTATCCTTGTTTTTCCAACACTTCCTGCTCAGAGCTGCCAACCTGGTGACAAATCATCCACGAGGCTGGGCAACCTGGTATATCGAGGATGAAGGGATGGCAGACAAGATTGTGGCAGGGGACGAAGATGACTGGGACTTTGGTTTAGGAGAAGAGTGGTGCAAGGACGACATCAAGGACCCAAGGGAAAAAGCAAAAGGTCCCGCCCACCAGAATTGTGGTGTTGACTGCCCAGTGATTGCAGACTACATTATCTATAGGAAGTGGACAGAGACATGATGGTGAAGATGCAAAAATTCCCAGCTTGGTAAAAGTTCTATTTTGGTATACATATGATATAGTAGAAACATGGGAAAGCAGTAGCGAATAGGAGTCAGTCCCAATTGGCGTTGCATGAGTCTAGAACCGGGCCATTTTGTAACTGAAAATGCATCAACATGGGTAGGTAGGGTAAAGTTTTTTGAAACACATGGTCATTTTATCAAAGGCCTGCAAGTAAATTTTGGTCGTAAACTCGTGTAAAATCTTTTGTGAAGAAATACAGGGTGCTACCCCTTAGCAGTGATTTAACTAGCAGAAAAATAAAATAATTATCTTGTTATTTTTTTTGATACGTAATTATCTTGTTATTTAATCATATGAGTTAAATAATTAAATTACTTACTCTATAATCATGAGTTATTTAAGAGGCATCATATATTTAACTAATTAAATTGAATTAAAACATATTAAATTAATAAATGGAAGCAAAACAAGAAGGATTTTTAGAAGCAAAAAAGGAAGCAACAATGGAAACCAAAATAGAAGCAAAGTAGAAGCAATCTTGGAAGAAAAAATGGAAGGAACGCAGGAAGCAAAATTGGAAACAAATTTGAAAGAAAAATCAAAAGCAAAACCAGAAGGAAATCTGGAAGGAAAACTAGAAGAAAAACTAGAAGGAAAATCAGAAGTAAAACTGGAAGCAAACCTGGAAGAAAAATTCATAGAAAAACTAGAAGCAAAACCGAAAGCACAACCAAAAGCAAAAGTGGAAGCAAAACTGGGAGAAAAACTAGAACCAGACATGGAAGAAAAACTAGAAGCCAATTTAGGTGCTATTTCCGGTGCCATTTTTTGACACTATTCCCAATGCTAAAGAGGACGCTATAACTGGCACCAAATTTCTGGTGTGAAATCTGACACTAAAGTGGATGTTAAAGATGACACCAAATACAACACAAAATCTAGTGCAAAATCCAATGTCGAAATGAAGAAACACTTTTACGCCGACTTTTGTGCTATGAGATGTCTCCAATTGATGGTCTCAAATACACTAAAATCCGGCACTAAAGTCGGCACTAATTTCCTGTTTTGATGTAGTGGTCCCTCAACCAAATTTACAATGTTTTGAAATCCATCATAGAGTGAGAGAGACACATCCAATCATCTTTCCATAGCACCATCTTAGGGGAAGGTGTGTGAACTGGAAGAGATGAAACTGACCAACCTTTTTTGTATCCATGTGAGAGAGTGGCATGAACAGGAAAAGAAGACAATCGTGCCAAAGACCCACTACACGTAAGTGGTACCTTTACACCTAAAAAGTGATATGGGGATCACCTTTTGATCACGAGAGGTTTATCTCATGTCCATACTTTCGTAAGTGGACTTACGGATTTGATCACAGTTGGTCTCCTATCCATACTTTATTAAATGTAAAGTATGATAAATCCTATGACAGATAGACCCTATCATTAGTCAAACATATTAGATGATTCTTCATCTAAAGCATAAGGTACTAATACAGGCTCTTGGTGGATCGCTTGATATCATGGGTTCATGTCATCCCACTAGTACAAATACTCACTTGTTTGGTGTTACCATTTTACATATTCTCCATTTGGATATTATTGTTCATCAACAACTCTCATTCAGTGTGCATAATGGAGTGTTCTGACCCATGTCAATATATGGTTTTCAACAATTAATGGAATCCTTTCATACAGAGGCTTTGTTAGGAACATCCCTTGTGGTCCATACTCATCCACAATTTTTTGATTAAAATCATCATGTCCTCATGGGTCGGCAAACCAAAGACGGTAAAAAAATTTGTGGTATCTAGTACCAAAAAAATCTTGATCCATAACTGGTGTATTGAGGAACCCTCTTAGCTAGGTAAGGATATTATCATTAACCCAAAATTAGTCTAAGTAGTTGATCTCAAAAAACTGTGGACTATAAGGGATCATGAAAGTTACATCCCAAGGTTCTTGAAAATTTGGTGCCACCATTTCCTTTGCCCGTGGATCTCGCTAGAATTCCCTAATTAGTCAAGACAGTGGTTCAACCCTGATGAATCCTTTTGTTTGAAGGATATTTTTACAACTAAGATATCCTTGATAAGTGGCTTGCCTTTTTGATTCCAAATTTTTATTTGTAATATCTTTGTAAAAATCATGACACCTTACTTCCATCACCATGTTACTGTGAATTTATCGACTCAAGTAGTATGTTAGGTAGTTGTGCTTTCCTTTGATGTGTTTGATGTCAAATTCAAACCCTGAGATGAATTCTACCGAGCGGAGTAGTCGATTCCTTTTGAATTTTTCTTTTGTTTCTACCCTCAGGAAACTGTTAACATGTTGGAGATTAGACCTAACAAGAAAAATTTTATCAGCTATAAACATTATGAAATGTTCTAGGGCCCTAACTTTAGCTAATAACTCTTTATGTGTGGAATGGTAGCCTTTTTTTCCTCCTGTAAATGTGCTAGAGGTATATCTAATAGGATGCTCTATTCCATTATGATCTCGTTCTAGTAATACTACTCCCCAACATTCTTTAGAGGCATCAGTTTCAACAATCTTATATCCATCTCTAGGAAGCTTCAAGCTAGGAGGTTCTTTGCATTTTTCTTTGATTCGTTTGATGGAATCATAGTGTTTTTGTTCCTATTTTGGTTCATCCTTCTTCAGAAGGTGACTTAGAATTCTTCAATCTTCAGCTATGTGTGGATAATGTGTAGCAACATAATTGATTAAGCCTAAAAACCTCTGCAAATGTTTTTTTTATAGACTTTGACTTCTTCTATTATATTGAGGATATGTTGCTAAACTTGCATTCATCCTTCAGGAAACAACCTTACACCTAAAAAAATTATCTCTTGTTCTAACAAATGATATTTGTCTAGGTTTAAGACCAACACTTTTTGTTTACTTAAGTCATACAAAGTTTTCAAAACTTCTAAGATGGCTTAACACACATTTAGAAAACACAAGTATATCATCAATGTACACAATAATCTCCTTATGATATGCATGAAGGATTGAATCCATAAAGCCTTGAAATATTCAAGGTGTTGTTTTGATGTCGAAGGGTAGGAATTTTGATTGGTATAATCCCTAGGGAACGTTGAAGGTTGTTTTATTTTTGTCATCTAGATGAACTTGGATTTTCCAAAACCCTTTGGTTATATCAAATTTTGAATAAAATTTTGCTCCTTGAATATTATGCCAGATAAAGTCTTTTGAGGGAAAAGGATGTTGATTAGATTCTAGGAAAACATTCAAAGGCTTATAATTTACTACTAACCTTTTTCTGGTAATTCATTACCTTGTTCGTCCATCTTGGGAATATACATTGCATGGCAAGAATAGGGTGATGTTTTGGGTTCAATTAGATCTAATTCCAACAACTTCTAGATTTCCTTTTCAAAAAGCTCCCTTTCAACCTTGTTCATCAGGAAACTATTTGCTTGGCTCTTTGACTCAATGGTTCTACCATCCTCATCTTTCCTGAATGGTAATCTGCAAACAAAACTTTGATTCATTATATTGAGATCCTTGCTCATGAGATCGTGTTAAACATTTCATGGACCTTGTCTAGTTCCACAGTATGTGTTTCTATTTCCTAATCTATCCATGAGGTAATCTTGGGTTTTCTTTTAGAAAAAATCTCAAGAATAGGAACTTCTTCACATATTGAAGTGCATGCAGTGAAGGTTGACAATAATTAAAATTTATTACCTATGCCTCCAAAAATTACCTTTGAATGAGTGAACATGATAGGGCACCAGGTCTTCATGGTTGACATGTCGATTGCCATGTCACAATCTGGTATTTCCATTTGGATGAATCGAAGATGATGTAAGGTACCATCTAGGAATTGAATTGGAGCCCAAGTGCACCAATTTGATCCTTTAGCATGACCACCGAAACTGATTTTAGTTTTACATGGTGTCCATTGAAATTGTGGGAAATAATGATATTTAGCAATGTTTAGGTTAGCTCCTGTATCCAACATTGTAGTTAAAGGATATGCTTTAATTCCTTTAAAATTAACTTGAAATTTCACTACTAGACTTTCATATCCTTTTATCATCATATAGCTAAACTACTTAGCCTTTTCAGATTCTGTTGGACTTAGAATCTCAGCGAGAAAGGCCTTCATCAACTCAGGAGTGGATTATTGTTGAATGTTTCCCCATTCTTCTATCTTTGTTGGACTCCATGGCTCTTCGGTTTCTTCTTTTGGTTGTGCTCCTATTGTAAATTCAACCATATCCAAAACTTATTTTTGTAGAGGTGTACCTCTGCCATAACTCTTCCCTTTCTCTTTGTATGCTTTAACTTTTGTACTTGGCGTGAAGGAAGACAAATTTATTCAATGTTTTTTGGCTAGTCGGTTACTACTGGCTTGTTGAGATTTTGGTTTCAACATTTCCTGACTGTATTGTTCTACTGCTAATTCTACTTTCAAAGCTTCTTCTTGCTGGCCCTAAACTTCTTCTAACTATAGTGATTCCAATTCTTGAGAAGCTTCCTGTATGACCTTTTGTAGAAAGGTCATTCTTTGATGTCTCCATTGGTGGTGATTTCCTTCTTCAGGTTTGTTGATTTGGATTGCAACAAGATGTTGCTTGATCAGTAGTGATTTCTATTTTTCTATATCTTGGAGTTTGGTGGCCCTTTTATTTTCACCATATTCAATTTGTGCTTTTGTCTGACTAATTTGATATTCAATATCTCTAAGATTTTCCTTTTGATGCTTCCAAATCTAGTACCCATCTTTAGTATCTCTGAGGTTGATTTCAGAGACCAAGTCATCTCTTACCTGTAATTTTTGTTGTAGCACTTGATGAGGTGTCATATAATATCCTTGATATTGCATCATATTATATTGAAATTTTACCTTGAAGATTCGGGCATTTCCTCTAGATCAAGAAGCTCATCTTGATCATTTTCAGAGGAGTCATCACTTGACTCACTTTCTTCCTCAGAAATGGTGTGGAAGTGAATGCAATCTGAATCATCAGTCTTTTCATGGAAGTAGAGGTATTCCATTTCTTCTCTAGAACTATTGAGTAGTTCTTGCATCTAATTGATCCTCTTTTTCCCCTTCTTTGTTCCTTGTTGAGGACACTCATTGGCATAATGAGACCCTTTATAGATGTAACAGGTTGGTTGAGTATATTTATAGATTGATTTTGGAAAGGCTTTTCTTTTCTTAAAGAATCCTCATTTTCTTTTTCCTTTCTGACATGTTTCATAGGAGAGATGTTTTTCTCCTTTTGAAATTTCTTCTTTTTCCTTTGGTGTGTGATAGTACCTTTTTCAGACCAATCACACCCAAATCCTTTTTTCCTCTGAGAATTTTTTTGAACTACCTATTTTATATGAGGTCTGAGTGTCCACATGATTTTCCTGTCTTCATCTGCATCAAATATTTTCTTATTCAATAGATCTATGAATTAAAACATTTCAATCAGGGTTACTACTTACCAGTCTTTCCCTGTATCCCTTAATCTTTCTAGGAATTTTGTATAATAGACTTATCCTATACTTTCATAACTGGTTTCATCAATTCCTTGAAATTTTTTGAGAAATATTGAGCCTAATTTTTTATTCATTTTGGCTCCTAATTTATAGATATTTGTAAGTTGTTCCTTTTTATACGCAGATAAATTTGATAAATCACAACACCTATTTTTCTTGAACTTATCTAAAGCTTGTTCTTCTAGTGTTTTGAAATTTCCAACAAAAATATTTAGTAATTCTTCTGTGACTACACCCTGTTAGTGTTTCTTAGATCAGATTAGATAATCAATTCACAAAAGAAATGCAACACATAAGACAATGAACACAACAAGATACCCTGGGAAAACCCTCCTCTTGAGGGAGAAAAACCCAGCAAATATATCTCTTATATATTGAAGGAATAAGAGCAGAAATCTGCTTGAACTCAGTCACAACACAATACCGAATTTGATACAATGAATAATAGCACCTCTCCTAGATGCAAAGATACAAATGAATATGTTTCTCCTTGAAATCAGTCTGCTGCTATAAAGTGATGATCTGCTGCTACAAGATGATGATCTGCTGATTAAGTATGAACTTCTTCTAAGACTGCGAATTCTGCTCTGCCAAAAGTGCGAACTTGTTTTCTTCAAATTGTTCTTCAATAACCAAAAGTAACCTTGTATATATATCTTCTTGGTGCCTCTTCATTTAGGTCGGCCTTTATACAAATAATAATAAGTGAATAAATATAACTTAAGTCGGCCAGTCAACAAGTAAATGATATAACTCAAATTAGGGTCGGCCCATGCTCTAGTTGATATTTAATATGAGTCTTAGTGAAGACCGACGCTGTATTAACATCAACACTCCCTCTCAGCTAGGGATGAACTTCCATCTGCACAAGACACATTATGTTAGAATGAAAACAAAATAAAATATCACCTCAACGTGATATTAACCATTATGGCTACTCCCATAGATGGTAAAAACTCATCACGGATTCTCTCACGTGATGTTGTCATGGAGTCGCACACATGACATCCACCATAGCTTCTCCCAGAGGGTGGAAACAAGGGCTTTCACCTCAACTCTCTCTAATCAGAGAATTGCATTATCAAGGACTTACACCTCAACTCTCTCTCAGCAGAGAATTGTATTAACAAGGGCTTGCACCTCAACTCTCTCTCAGCAGAGAGTTGCATTCTCAATCAAGGATCACTGATTACTGAGACTCTTTCTCAGTCAAGGCTGCATTCTCCACCATACCAAGTTTCTCTCGGAAGTATACAAACTTCATCCTGGCGAGAGGCTTGGTGAGAATGTCTGCCGTTTGCTCTTCAGTGCTGATATACCTCAACTGTATAGCTTTCCTTTGCACCATATCTCTAATATAGTGGTACTTGATCTCAACATGTTTTGTTCTGTCATGAAACACAGGATTGACAGAAAGCTTCACACAGCTTTGATTATCACAGTGTATGATAGTAGGCTCCATTGATTGACCAAACAATCCTGCAAGGAGCTTACGAAGCCACACTGCCTCACGAGCTGCCACACAAGCTGCAATATACTCTGCTTCAGTTGTACTCAAGGCCACTGAAGACTGTTTCCTGCTACACCAGGAGATCATAGCAGTCCCCAAACTGAAGCAACAACCAGAAGTACTCTTCCGATCTGAGACACATCCTGCCCAATCAGAATCAGTAAAACCATGCAGCTCCAAATCCACATTTGAAGAATATCTCAACCCATATCCAATTGTGCCACATAAATATCTCAGGATATGTTTAGCTGCTACAAGATGTATTTGCTTTGGTTCACACATAAACTGGCTAAGTGCACTCACTGCATAGCAGATATCAGGTCTAGTGTTAACTAGATACATCAATGAACCAATCAACTGTCTATACATCGTAGAATCCACTGGTTCTGAACTAGCTGCAGCTTCTTTCAACTTATCTAAATTAGACTCCATGGGTGTAGACATAGGTTTGTAGTCAAGCATACCAAACCTTTTGAGAATGTCAACAGTATACTTGCCTTGACTTAGAATCATCTCATCTAGCTTTTGCCAAACTTCTAAGCCAAGAAAGTAATGCATAAGACCTAGATTCTTCATCTCAAACTCTGAAGCTAATTCCTTCTTGCATTTTAGTATTAGATGTTCTTCACCAGTAATGATCAAGTCATCAACATATAAAACTAAAATCAATGCTTCACCATTTACTACCTTGAAGTAGAGGTTAAAATCTGCATCATTCTTTGAGAAACCCAGACTTGAAAGGTACTGATCAATTCTTTCATACCAAGCACGAGGAGCTTGTTTAAGACCATACAAGGCCTTCTTCAGCTTGCAGACATGAGATTCTTTCCTATGTACCTCAAATCCTTCTAGTTGCTAAATGTAAACCTCTTCCTCTATTATGCCATTCAGAAAATCTGTCTTTACATCCATTTGGTGAATCTTCCATCCTCTAGATGCGGCAATAGCAATGATGGTTCTAACAGACGTGTAACGAGCCACAGGAGCAAAAGTTTCTTCATAGTCAACTCCCTCTTTTTGTGAGAACCCTCTAGCCACAAATCTAGCCTTGTGTTTCTCAATGCTCCCATCAGCTGCATGCTTGATCTTGAAGAGCCACTTAGAAGACACCACAGATTTGTCTTTGGGGTCTAGGGACTATATCCCAAACATCGTTCTTAAGTATAGACTGATACTCCTCAATCATGGCATCTTTCCATACTTGTTGACTAGAAGCTTCTTCAACATTTGAAGGCTCTGACTCAATAATCTGACTCATCAAGGCAACATAGCTAGAGAACTTGTGAGGTCTCTTGCTTTCTCTGAAGGCTCCTCTTGGAGCTGCAAACCTTTCTGCTTCCTGCATTGTCCTGCGAGCCCAAAGAGGTCTTTTCTTTCCAATCACAATGTCTAGAGGCCCATCAGTAGGATCCAAAGGCTCAGCTGGATCAATATCTTCTTTAGGTTCTGTATCCTCCTTCAGATTCTCTGGGATATGGTCAACTTCCATATCTTGAGGAGGTTCTTCTTCATCGACCTCCATAGGAGTGCCTTTGGACTTTCTATAAGCAACATCTTCCTCAAATGTGACGTCTCTACTAATCTCAATAGACTTCTGTCCTGGAATGTAGATCCTGTAAGCTTTTGATGTCTCACTGTAGCCTACAAGAATTCCTTTCTTCCCAGAAGGTTCTAGCTTTGTTCTTTTTTCCTTTGGAATATGAACATAGACTGGACAACCAAAGATCCTCAAATGACTAACTTTAGGCTTCACGCCTGAGAATGCTTCTTCAGGAGTTTTATTCTCTAGGATCCTGTGGGGACTCCTGTTTTGAACATAGACGGCTGTTCTTGATGCTTCAGCCCAAAGAGAGATTTGTAAGTCTTGATCATGGATCATAGCTTTCACTGCTTCCACAATAGACCTATTCTTCCTTTCAGCAATACCATTTTGTTGTGGATTATAGGGAACACTGAACTCCCTCTTAATCCCTGCTTCAATACAAAAGTCTCGAAAAGTGCCAGAAGTGTATTCTCCACCATTATCAGATCTCAATACTTTGATCTTCTTCCCGGACAGATTTTCAATCTGCGCTTTGAATTCTCTGAATCTTACTAATACTTCTTCTGATTCTTTCGATCTCAAGAAATAAATCCAAGTCTTTCTAGAGTAATCATCAATGAAAATAATATAATACAAGAAACCACTAGATGATGCAATAGACATTGGACCACACAAATCAGAATGAATGAGATCAAGAATACAATTAGATCTACTTTCACTGGAATGGAACATACCTTTTGTGTTCTTGCCTAGGGCACATCCCTTGCATGTACCTTCATGTTCTTGATCGAATTTCGGAAGACCGGTGACCATCTTCTCCATGATAGGTAGAGCACGAAAGTGAATGTGAGCCAATCTTCGATGCCAAAGATCACACATGCTGGTACTGTTATGCACAAGTGCTTGAAGAGGACGAGTGCACAGCGTGTAGAGACATTCATGTCTAACTCCAATCACTTGAGCAGTTTTGAAGCTGGAGTTCTTTGCCCATATAAGAACTTTCCCTTTAGAGAAGGCAACTTGATAACCTTTGTCTTCTAATGTTGAAATTGAAACAAGGTTCCTCTTTATCCCTGGTACGAACAGTACATCATTCAACTCCAAAGAAATTCCAGAATCCAAGTGAAGAGTGGAATTTCCAAACCCTTTTACAGAATATCTAGCATCATCTCCAATAACAACTTGATCACTAGAGTTGCTTTCCATTAGGTTTGAAAGGTGACTTCTGAATCCGGTGATGTGTCTAGAGGCACCACTGTCAATCAACCAAGTGTAAGAGTCAGTAGAAACATTGCTAGACAAGGCTGAATAAAATAGATAATTACTGGAGTCCTTTTGTGGAGTGACTTCTTCAACATCTGCAGTGGCAACTTGAAGCTTAGGTCATTGAGGGCACACCCTCGCAAAGTGACCATACTTATCACAATGAAAACATTGAATCTTGGACATGTCTCGTTTTCTTTTGAAGGTAGGAGCATCATCATTTCCATCTTCTCGATTCCTTTTGAAGAATCCTTTCTTAAGGCCTTTTCCTTTGTTTGATGAATGAGAGGTAAGAACTTGTAATTCTTCATTCTTTGAGCTTTGACCAATCCCCCTTGCTGTTAGTCTTGACTCTTCTTGAATGCAATCAATCCTCAATCGATCAAACTTAGGAAGTTCGGATCTTGCACTGATTCCTTGGATGAATGCCTCCCATGAAAGCGGAAGACCATTGAGAGCAAGCATAGTCAGTTCTTTATCATCAATCATGTGTCCAATAGTGGAGAGCTGATCTTTTATCTCTGAAATCCTCATGAAGTATGTAATAACAGATTCTCCTTTCTCCATTTCACATGATGAAGTTGTTGCTTCAGAGCAAGGGCACGACTGGTGTTGTTGATTTCGTACATCTCTTCCAAGGTTGTAAACATCTCTCTTGCTGTATCCAACTTGAAGATAATTGGTACAATATGATCTTTGACGGAATCAACCAATGCTTTCTTTGCCCTAGTGTCTTTCTTCCTCCATTGCAGCTTCTCTTCTTCCCCCTCAGGTTCGGGAACTTTTGTTTTCACAAACTCAGCCAAATCATTCTCTTCGAAGGTTAGCATGAACCTGAATCTCCATGATATGTAGTTCGAGATCCCTTCGAGTCTATCCTCGATTTTCAGACCGTTCACCATCTTGAGAAATTTGGAAGAAAGACTGAAAAAGAATAAGTGTTGCGAACTAAATCTGATCACGATCTTTTTCACACCCGCTCTGATACCATGTTAGTGTTTCTTAGATCAGATTAGATAATCAATTCACAAAAGAAATGCAACACATAAGACAATGAACACAACAAGATACCCTGGGAAAACCCTCCTCTTGAGGGAGAAAAAACCCAGCAAATATATCTCTTATATATTGAAGGAATAAGAGCAGAAATCTGCTTGAACTCAGTCACAACACAATACCGAATTTGATACAATGAATAATAGCACCTCTCCTAGATGCAAAGATACAAATGAATATGTTTCTCCTTGAAATCAGTTTGCTGCTATAAAGTGATGATCTGCTGCTACAAGATGATGATCTGCTGATTAAGTATGAACTTCTTCTAAGACTGCGAATTCTGCTCTGCCAAAAGTGCGAACTTGTTTTCTTCAAATTGTTCTTCAATAACCAAAAGTAACCTTGTATATATATCTTCTTGGTGCCTCTTCATTTAGGTCGGCCTTTATACAAATAATAATAAGTGAATAAATATAACTTAAGTCGGCCAGTCAACAAGTAAATGATATAACTCAAATTAGGGTCGGCCCATGCTCTAGTTGATATTTAATATGAGTCTTAGTGAAGACCGACGCTGTATTAACATCAACACACCCATGCCTTGACCTATGAATCTATCTTTGTAAGTTTGGTCTAAACCTCCCTAGAATTTTGCAGCAACTCCAGTAAACCCATTAAGTGCAGCTTCAATTATTTTTGTTGGATCTCATTGAGGAATGGAAAAAATTTGATTCTCAACCCATCCAGAGAGAGCTTCAATCATAGCTTTATTATTTTGAGGGTCAAAGGTTTCCATGGCTGACCATAGTGGCAACATTATCCCTTGAATTTTGAGATTTGGCAAAAAGGGATCTATTGGCAGTGCAGGCGGTTGTGGCTATGTTCTTTCAATATGGCTTGTTTTCCTTTTAAATTCTTGAGTTCATGGATCGAACTCTTGTTCACCATCAATTCCTACATGAGGAATATTTCTTCCTTGCTCGTCGATTTCCTGAGTGATTTTTTGACTGAGAGGTCTTCTTTTGACTATGGTATCAAAATTACTAGCACGGGTTTGGCTTCCTGGGGTTGAATGGTATCCAAAAGGTGAGAATGACATGGTAGCCAATTTATCCTCTATTCTTTCTTGGATAGTTCTCACATGCTCAACTCTCTAAACCTCGGTATTTATGGTCTGACTCAAGGTTTCTATAGTCTGAGTATGTGACTCAATAAATGGTCAACTTATGATTTCCCCATTGAAGATTGGTATTCATGTCTTCCAAAGTCTTTCTCTGATCTAGACTGGATTTAATTAGTCCTATTTGGTTTTTCTCTATTTTTTCCATTTTCTCATGGGCCAATTTGAAGTTTTTATGTTGATTTTCCCATCACTCTTCTACTTTTATCCTAAAGGCTTCATATTCATTTCTTAAGGTGGCTATTTCACTTTTCAAAAGCTGCTTGTATTTATTTTGAAATTCTATCAACTTTGCTTGAAGATCATGTTGCATTTTTTTTGTTGCAACATTATTGGCTTGCATTTCTAGGCTAATATTGGTAGCCTATATTTGGGTATCTCATGCAAAAATTGCATCCTTTCTTTGGCAAAATTTTTCCCAATTGAGGATTTTTTCTCTAAGTAGTGTGGCATCAACATTTATGGGATTAACCTTTTGGGGCCAATATTGAATCCATTGGTCTCCCTTAATGTCATACTTAACAAATTATTTCCATGGAGGGAGTTTTCCTTCTTTGAAATGTTTCCCATATGAGGATCCTAGTATAGCTATTGGAATTTCTTCTTCTTCTTCTTCCTCAGATTTCTGAGGTTTCGAGAAAGTAATAATCTTTCCACTCATCATATTTGACCTTTACCTTGTTGGATCTTCTAGTCCATTTCTCTCAGCCTGGGTGTAGTGGAAATTTTTACATCTTATCATTCTTAGCCCATCATCTTCACATTCTAGATGATAGAAAAATGGGGTTTTGGGTGGCGGATTAGGAATGGTTTGACCTTTTCGGTGAATTACCCATGTCTTATCCATCCTTACGATTGGACAATCACATCCTGGTAAATGGTTTTTTTCTTTTTGACTGAATGGATTTTTACAATGGGGTTTAGGCCATACTGGATTCCAAGGATCTGATCTATCCTGGTAACTGGGATATCTAGATGTGCTAGTTCCGGGTCGATATGAACTTTCAGCAGGGTATCTAGTTGAATCAAAACAAGAAGAGAAACTAGCTCTTACTAGGTTTTCAAAAGGGTATCTAATCGAATGAGTTTGAGTCAGTTGTCTAGAGCTGGGATTGTATTCATCTTCCTCATTATCAAATGTGACATAGGTAGTACCTTGCTTTTCAACAATGGTTTTAATTTGCTCTCTAGGTTTAGGCTTTTCCTACTCAACGCAGCTCTAGTATTTAATAGCCTAATGTTTGGGAACCTGAAGCTTTCTTAATAGGACAATCTTAGGGGCATTAAGCTTAATCAGTTGCTTAACTATATGGGTTTCCCAAACTACACTATAATGTTGGTTTCTTGGTTTTCATCTTGGATCTCGTATTAATGGCATTATTGTGTTAAACAACTGTCCATAGATGCCAAAATGCAGTGTATGGGGTATAGATCTATATTTCATATCCAAACCCTCTATTTTCAATTGAAATTTGAGCACTTTATTTAGATGGGCATCTCAAAGGGATATTGAGAAGTTTTGGATAGCATCAAAACTTATAGGGCCAAAACCTATAGCTCTACCTGCACCTCCTAGTAACATATCAGAATACCTATTATGGAATGCATCTAAGAGAGTACATAAAGCATAAGACTCAAGGCCTAGTTGGTAATGTGCCTCTATGTCGGTTTGGACATAACTCAGGTGAATGTATTGATATCATCCAGCTAAGGCTTTATCTCTTAGTTTTCTATAGTCTTCATCAAGGAAAAGTTGGATAAAGTCTTCAGTCTCATCTGAGACTATGATCTTCCTTTTAATGAACTTAAAACACTTTTATTGAACAATAAGTTCATTTCCCTAGATCTGCGTATATTTCTTGAAAGGGCTTCTTAGGAATCCTAAAACGTTCATGAGGTATCTCAGCTAATTTCTTGCCAAGCGAATTACACTCATCATCCCTAGGCTCTAAAATAATGCTTCATTCATAATCATGAGAGAGGTCTTTGAGACTTACCGTTTCAGTATTAGGAGCCAGGCTAGAGGCTTCTTTTCTAACCTGTCATGTCTAGATTCCATTCTTTCTACTGCTTATGTCTTGCATGCGTGGTTTACCCATGAGGTCTTGGTTGTCATCTTATAAATTCTCGTTCGTCGGCTAAAGTTGCAACTAAAATTCCTTGGGACAATTGGCGCTTTGATAGAATAACAGGTTATGAGCAGAGATATGGAGAGGGTATAATCAGACGAGCTCTATAGAAACCTCAAATTAAGGCTTTAATCCTATCAACTACTTCCACATGTAAGAGCTTTAAATAAAAAAACTACTAACAAAATGAGAAAAATGCAACAAGCACATGATTTCAGAAAATTAGTGTATCCATTGGGACAATAAGTTGTAACACAATCCTTATGTAAGTCAACATCTATTTCTAGCATGAAATTGTAGAATATAAGAGACACAACGCACCCCAATCCCCTAGGAGGGAAGGTCGGGAGGAGGAAGGAGGGACACAGACTGACTAAGGGAGGGAGGGCAAGAAACTATGTAGGCCATCCATAAGTCACAGGATCTGATACCATATTTGACCTAATTTGTATTCACCAACTTTTTATCAAAGTTTTAGAAAATTATAACAACAAATTAGTTATCTAGTTTAATAATGTTCTTGTATATTTAAGATTATTATCAAACTTAAGATTATGTAGGAATTTTTTATAAACAATGAATTTTAACATCATTAATTAGCTAGATCATAATTTAGTCATTCATTATTCATTTGTTAAAATAGATCATAATAGAAAATGTTAAAAAAAAAGGTCATACATGAAACATAATGCTTACTTGTACACAAATAATGATGAGAGCTGAGAAGTTTATGCTGAGAAAATAAAAATGTTCATCTACAACTTGGACTTTAATTTGTACATTTAATTATGCATAGTCACAATAGTTTTACTTTTATGTATTCTCACCCTTGTATAATTGAAACTTATGAGTTTATTTTGAAAATATAATGTATATTGACTATAGTGTTCAAATAACTATAAAAAAAAATTCTAGCTAAACTAAGATATTTTTATACCAAATACATTAGAGTATTAGAGTATTAGTTTTTTCTGAGTTCGGGCTTAGTGCCTCATGCACTATGTATCTAGTTTTCTTTTGATGCTTTCAAGGTCTGTGTTTCTCTTTCTCTCCTTAGTTCTTCTTGGGCTTTTCTTCTTTTCTCCTCAAACTAGATTCTGGTTCTCTATTCTTCATAATTCTTGGCCTATTTGGCCTATTGTTCCTTATTTTTTATGATAATTTAATAAAAGCTTATGAATAAAAATAAATAAAGTAAAAATTTAGAATTTATCTATTTGTAAAATGCAAACAAGATTTGATAGAAAATTAAAATTTGAAGCGATTGATTCTTATATCAATTTAAAATTGAAGGTTTAAAAAATTAAATTAAATGGCTAATTTATGTTTTATGATTTTATCCTTATTTAAAGAAGAAACAATTAGTTTTTTATAAGAGAAAATAAAATATAATAGTATTATCAAATGTAGTGAACTTAAGTCATAAAAATAGAAAATCACAATCTATATATTGGTAGAAATATCAAAATTGAAATGAATGATTCTTATATATACTTAAAATTTAAGGTTCTTAAAAATAAATTCAAAGAAGGTAGACCACTTTCCAATTCCATAATCCTTGCATGGTTTCTTTCCTTAAAAATCCACAAATCTTATATCAAGATGGTACACTTGATAAGAATGAAAAGGTAGTCATATTTATGACATTTTCACTTTGAAAATGAAGTATTTCTCTTGTTCAAAATGTTTATTCCCCATTTTCAATCAGATCTATTTCTATACCAAATAAAGATAAGTATATAGCACTAGACTTCTACAATACAACCAAATAAGTGTTTGGATATGAACCTATTGAGCCACAAGAATGTATTCACAATTAGAGGTAGCCATACATAAAATTGATTAGTTGATATAATCCATTCAAAATATGTGAAAAGCATTATGAAAGAAATGCACATTGGATAACCCCTACTAATACTTATTATTGGATAACAACACTATTGAATCCTAGTATTAAAGTAAAATAAATTAGACAATTTAGATTTAATTTATTATTTACACATCAGTTACAATATCATTATATTTCCAAACAATTAATGACATTCTTATTACACAATGATTGTATTACATTCAAATTATTCTATAATATCAACAATTACAACAAAATAATCTTTGATATTCATATCAATGGTAATAGAAAATTGTGCCAATGCAATATGGTTGAAATTTTTATCCAATCAAGCTCAAATACAAACTCTATATCGGATCACCCTTGAAATTAATAGGATTTTCATCCTATGAACTTGCTCAAATATAAGTGTTCAAAATAATTGCCAAAAAATGATTTATGTAAAGTATACATGATGATACCAAAAAGGATGCATTCACTCTTTTATATTTTTCAAAATAATTATAGGTAAACCATTAAGCAAACCTACAAGTTCAAATTTAAATTAAGATTTTGGTTAGGAAAGATTCCACTTTGAAAGTTAGGGTGGCAAAAATAGACCACTGATGACTTTATGATACATGTTTGGAAGTTGGGAAGAGGGTGTAAAAAGGTAGGAATATTGAGGTCAAGAATTAGAGATATCAAAAGACTTATTGATGAGGACCACACTGCTCGAAACCCTCACAAATCACAACAATAGATACCAACACAAAAGTTGCAAGACATAAAATAACTCACTTTCAATTATTTTCAGAAAATGAAATTACAAATTCAAAACATACAATGCTACAACCTCATGGGCTTAATTCATTACAACGAAATCAGCTCTGAAAACAAAATATATTATTTGGAGCCACAATCTACACTAATGGAGCCACCTTCTACAACCCCCACTTAACCCTTTTTATTTTACCCAATAACAGCCCTAGAATGTTCTAGAAAGTGTAACTTTCCCTTTTTTTTGGCACCAAAAGTCTCGTCATTTGATTTCTTGCCTAGGAAGATATTTTAATGAAATTCACTTTTTAGTGGGGTAGCTTCATGGGGCCATAACTTTTGATCTGGGTGACTAATTTTCTATTATAATATATTGTTGGAAAGCTTTCGAAGAGATCTACAACACCGAATCCATCAAAGATCGTTTCATCCACTTTTTGAGCTATTTTGAGGCTTCTAAGTTTTTCAAATTTGAATTTGAAGTTGCATTGGAGAAATTTCTCAAGATGGAAACTTTAATATCTCCCAAACCGTACACGGTACTGAGACGATTCTTTTTCCATCGAAAATATTTTTCAGTTCCACTCCTTGGGGTAAATTGTTGGTTCCATATGAGCCCGTTTAGGCTAACTTAAACTTAAAATAGTAAGTGATCATTTCTCACCTCTTCTAACTTCTGTCTATCTTACACCCCTTCAGTGCAATCATGGGACTCAAAAAAACTAAAGAAAAGGAAAAAAGAAATTGTGATGCAAGATTGCCCTACACCACTAGATGCTCCTACATCAAACACCTAGGGTTATTTGAAAAGTGACCCTGTCACTTCTCAAGAGTTAGAGGGAAACTAAGATATTTAACCTCAGCCTTAGACAACCATGATAAATTTTCTATAGGCATTCCTTTCCATTTAACCATATATTCTTCATACTCCTTTTTTCTTATACTTATTCCCACACGGCTATCTAATATTTCTTCTATCTCTTCCTTCTCTAAAGTAGCTGCTAGAATTTTCCAATGTTCTTTTATCGACCCATCCTCTATATCACCTTCATGATACTCTATCAAATCAATAATGTTGAACATGGGATAAATTTTTATTCCACTAGGCAACTCTACCTCATAAGAATTTCCTGAATCATGCTTCTTCAGGATCTTGCATGGTCCAAACTTCTTCATCTTTAACTTGTTGTATGGACTAGCTGGAAACCTCTCCTTTCACAAATGAATCATCACTTCATCTCCTACTTGGAACTCCTTATACCTCATTTCTTGATCTGCCCTAGCCTTATATTGTGAGTTCATCTTATTGATATGTTTCTTCACCTCCTCATGCAAATTCTTCAAGTGCTTAGCAAAATCTTCAACCTCAGCACTACTCTACTCCCCCTTATCCATATTTCTTAGTTTAGAAGTATTTCTTGCACTACTCCCATACATAATTTTGAATGGTGATTTACTAGTGCTCCTATTGACATAATTGTTGTAAGAAAATTCTATCTGTGGTATAATTAAATCCCACCCCTTGGGCTTATCTCCTACTATGCATCTTAGCAAATTACCCAAACTCCTATTCACCACCTCCATTTGTCCATCATTTTGTGGATGGTGTGCAAAACTGAACTTCAAATATGTTTTCAACTTCTTCCATAATTTCCTCCAAAAATAACCAATAAATTTGGTATCTCTTTCTAAAACTATACTCTTTGGCAGACTATGTAGTCTCACCACCTCTCTAAAAAACAATCCTACAATATTAATAGCATCATTGGTCTAATGACATGGAATGAAATGTGCCATCTTTGAAAATCTATCCACCACCATAAATATGGAATCATGCTCTCTTTGTTTCCTTGGCAAGCCAAGAACAAAATCCATGCTAATATCCTCCCATGGCCTCTCAGGTACAAGTAATGGTTGATATAATCTAGTATTTTGACTTGTTCCTTTAGTCATCTGACATACTCTGTAACTTTGTACAAACTTCTTCACATCTTTTTGTAACTATGGCTAGTAATAATTCTCATTAACAAGAGTAGTGGTCTTATCTCGACCGAAATGTCCAACCAATCCTCCATTATGCTTCTCCTTGATTATATTTTGTCTCATAGAACTCCTTGGATTGCATAATTGGCTTACTCTAAACAACATCCCATCTCTATCAAAAAATGTTGTCTTCTACTTAAGGCATCTGCAACTCTATTTGTCCTTCCACTTCTATGCTTCAAAAAAAGAGTATAACTTTGCAAAAACTCAACCCATTTCAAGTTACTTTGATTTAACTTTCCTTGACTATTGAGATATTGCGAAAGCCCGATGATAAGTATCTAAAAAAAATTCCTTTGGCAATAAATAGTGTATCCATTTCTTCAAAGCCCGAACCATAGCATAAAACTCCTGATCATAGATAGAATATTTCTTTTAAGCATCATTCAACTTCTCACTAAAATAGGCAATAGGCTTACCTTGCTTAACTTAAAATAACTCCTATGGTAGTACCACTAGCATCACAATCTACCTGAAAGACCTTTTTGAAATATGGAAGTTCAAAAATAGGTTGATTGGTGACTTTCTTCTTCGACATATCAAAACTCTTTGTTTCTCCTATAGTCCATTTAAAATCCTTTCTATCCCCTCTCATTGCCTCAATTAGAGGTGCACAAATACTACTGAAATTCTTAATAAACTTTCTGTAAAAGCTTGCTAGACCATAAAATGATCTTAACTTTGCAACACTCCTTGGGGTAGGCCATTTTAAGACCCTCTGATGAGACAAAAAATCCCAGATACACCAAATCCCTTTTCGCAAAACTACATTTCTTCAAATTAATCAACAACTTCTCCTCCCATAGCTTCTCAAAAACTCTTTGAATATGCATCAAGTACTCCTTGAATGACTTACTAAAAATCAAAATATCATCCAAATAAACAATAACAAATTTTCCTAAAAATTATTTCAATACCTTATTCATAAGCCACATAAATGTGCTTGGTGCATTGGTTAGCCCAAAAGGTATGACTAACCACTTGTACAACCCCTCCTTGGTTTTGAAGGATGTATTCCATTCATCTCCTTCTCTAATCCGAATTTGGTGATATCTGCTCTTCAAATCCATCTTTGTGAAGTACTCAACTCCACTCAAACAATCCATAATTTCATCCATCCTTGGAAAGGGGAATTTTTACTTGATGGTGATCTTGTTGATGGCTCGAGAGTCTGTAGACATCCTCCATTCTCCATCCTTCTTTGGTGCTAGTACTATAGGTACTGCACATGGGCTCAAACTCTCTTGAATCAAATCCCTTTCATAACAACTCTTTCTCTTGTCTATTCAACTCTTCATTCTCTACTAGAGTCATTCGATGGACCACCTTATTTGGAAAACTGGCTCTAGGAATCAGATCCATCTTATGGCTAATCTTTCTTATTGGAGGAAAACCTTCAGGTACGTTGTCAAAAATAATATCTTGAAACTCATTCAACAAATCTAAAACCTCTATCGGTACCTCATTAGTATCTTCTTTATCAACTCTTGGGATCAATGCAAAATACATATGCTCATGCCTCATACCTTCTAGGAACTTTCTTCCATCAACCAAATAAATTCTTGCATTATTGCATACCTTTTCCTCTACCTCTTTCAAGGACTTCAACTTATGGAGAACTCCATCCTTTGTCAAATAATAGGTGTTGGCATTTCCATCATGTACTTCTCGTCGATCAAACTACCATGATCTTCCTAAAAACATATGACAACATCGATAGGTATAATATCACACAATACCTCATCATGGTAATTTCTAATCTTGAACTTTACTAGACATTGTTCATTTACAAATGCTTTATGGTCCTTCTACAACCAAGCAATCTGGTATGTGTTATGATGCCTTCTCTCCAACCGCAACTTACTAACCATCTCTTCTAAAACAAGGTTATCAATGTTAACTCTATCAATAATAATATTGCAAACTTTACCTTCACACTTACATCTGGTGCAAAAAAAATCCTTCCTTTGAGTTGGTTCTTTCTCCTCATTCAACAAGGCTCTTCTAGTAACAAGAACCTCTCCTCTTTCTACATCCTAAAATCTAAAGACTCAACATCTTCATCTACATGTGGAACTCGTGCATTACCCTCAGGTCTTTTATTTGTCATTCCTTGATGTTGAGGACACGCATAGGCTCTATGTCCTTCTCTACACTAGAAACAGGTTCCACGAAAGTCTCCTCTTCTTGGTCCTCATCCAAATCTTCATTTTCCTCTTTGTTCTCAATTATTCTGATCATGAGGATGACATGTGTTATCCCATTTCTATTTTTTCCTGCTACTAGATCCTTCACCCTTCTTTTGATCTTCATTTCAACCTCCATATGACCATCCACTAGTCTTTCCACCACGACCCCCGCCTCTTTTCTTTCTTTCAAATCTTCTATTCAACTTTTCTTCTACCTTCAAAGAAAATTGATATGCATCTTCTTTGGTAAACATTCTTACCAGATCCAACTCTTCTTGAATACTCGACCTCAACCCATTTATGTAACAAGCAACGTTTTCTTTATTGTCCTTAGAATGGCATGTTCTAATTAGGACACAATATAATTATTCTGTATACTCCTTGATATATTTTCTTTCTTGTTTGAAACCTTGCATCTTCTTCAACAAATCTAGCTCATAGTCCACAATAATGAACTATCTTTTTAATTTATCCACCATCTGATCCCATCTAGTTATTTTCTCTTTTCCTCTTCAATTTCTTTCTAGTTGTACCTCTTTCCACCAAATATTTGCATGAACCTTGAGCTTGGTCTTTGCAAATTTGACCCTCTCAGTATCTTCCACCTCCTCATACTCAAAGTATTCCTCCATATCATTGATCCAATCAATCAACTCTTTTGGGTTGAGATTTCTAGAAAATGTAGAAACACTGATCTTTGGCCTTTTCCCAATCTTGGAGATGGCCTTAAATAATCTGACTTGTTCTGGATCTACTACATCTTGTTCTTCTTCAAAATATTCCTCATTTTTAGCTTCATCTTTACTTTCATCTCCTCTTCTTGGCTCAAATCCTCAACATAGCTCCTCTTGCAATACTTGAACTTATCTTTGTAGGGCTCTAAAACCCTCTTCTAGTAAAATAATATTTCTTCCACCACCATAGTTTCTTCACAGAGGCATTCTGATCATTTTTCTTAGAAACCCACAACCATAAGTCCTAGTGCAAACTACCTCACATTGGGTGATCTATTTGCACACTTATAAAAACCTTCTTTGATACCAATTGATGAGGGCCACACCGCTTGAAACCCTTACAAATCACAACAATAGATACCAACATAGAAGATTTGAGAAAAAAAATAACTTTAAATTATTTTCAGAAAATAAAAGTATAGATTTAGAACTTACAATGCTACAACCTTGGGTTTGACTCATTACAACTAAATCAACTCTGAAAACAAAATATATTATTCAGAGCCACAATCTACACTAATGGAGCCACCTTCTACAACCCCATCTTAACCCTTTTTACATTTCCCAATAACTGGCTTAGAATGTTCTAGAAAGTATAACTTTCCCTTTTGTTTTGGTGCCAAAAGTCTTGTCATTTGATTTCTCACCTAGGAAGATATTTTAATGAAATTCACTTTTTAGTGGGGTAGCTTTGCGAGGCTATAAATTTTGATCCAGGTGTCTGATTTTCTATTATAATATATTGTTGGAAAGCTCTCAAAGAGTCTCGAAGAGATCTACAACTCTGAAACCATTAGAGATCATTTTGTCCACTTTTCGAGTTGTTTCGAGCTTCTAAGGTTTTCAAATTTGAATTTGAAGCTGCATAGGAGAAATTTCTCTAGATGGAAACTTTAATATCTCCCAAACCATACAGGGTATTGAGATGATTATTTCACCATCGAAAATATTTTTTAGTTCTGCTCCTTGGGGTAAATTTTGGTCCAGAAGAGCCCATTTAGGCCAACTTACTAAAAATAGTAAGTGACCAATTTTTACCTTTTATGACTTCTGACTATCTTACACCCCTTAAGTGCCATCATGGGACTCAAAACAAATAAATAAAATAAGGAAAAACATTTTTTTTGGGTGATGCAAGATTGCCCTACACCACTGGATGCTCTCGCATTAGACACCCAAGGTAATTTGAAAAGTGACCCTGTCACTTCTCAGGAGTTAAAGGGAAATGAAGATGGTTAACCTTATACTTACACAACAATGGTGAATCTTCATTAGTCCTTCCTTTTCATTTAACTGGATATTCTACTTCATGTTTCTTGTACTTCTACCCATATGGCTATCCAAGATTTCTTCTATCTCTTTCTTCTCTGAAGTATGTGTTGGAATTTTCCACTGTTCTTTTATCAACCCATCCTCTATATCACCTTCATGATTCTCTATCAAATCAGCAATGTTGAACACAAGAGAAGTGGTTATTCCACTAGGTAATTGACTCTACCTCATACATGCATTTCCTGAATCACGCTTCTTCAGGATCTTGCATGGTCCAAACTTATTCATCCTTAACTTGTTGTATGTACCAACTGGAAACCTCTCCTTTCGCACATGAACCATCACTTAATGTCATACTTATAACTCCTTATACCTCCTTTTCTAACCTAACCTAGCCTTATATTGTGAGTTCATCTTACTGATATGTTTATTCACCTCCTCATGCAAATTCTTCAGGTGCTCAGCAAAATCTTTAGCCTCAATACTACCCTTCTCCCCCTTATCCATCTTTATCAGTTTAGAAGTAGTTATTGGACTACTCCCATACATAATATGGAATGGTGATTTACTAGTGCTCATGCTGACAAAATTATTGTAAGTAAATTATGTTTGTGGTGTAATAAAATCTCATCCCTTGGGCTTATCTCCTACTAAGCATATTAGCAGGTTACTCAAGCTTCTATTCACCACCTCCATTTCTCCATCAGTCTGTGGATGGTGTGTAGAACTGAACTTCAAATCTTTCTTCAACTTCTTCAATAATTTCCTCCAAAAATAACCAACAAATTTGGTATCTCTTTTTGAAACTATACTCTTTGGTAGACCATGTAGTCTCACCACCTCTCTCAAAAACAACTCTACAATATGAACAACATCACTAGTCTTATGACATGGAATTAAATGTGCCATCTTTGAAAATCTATCCACCACCAAAAATATGGAATCATGCCCTCTTTGTGTCCTTGGAAATCCAAGAACAAAATCCATGTTAATATCCTCCTATGGCCTCTCAGGTGGGTGATCCCACAATATTGGTTTACAAGTTTTGGGTAATCTGCACACTGAACTACAGGTAATGGATGATACAATCCAGTATTCTGACTTGTTCCTTTCACCATCTTTCATACTCTTCAACTTTGTACAAACTTCTTCACATCTTGTTGTAACTATGGCTAGTAATAATTCTCACTAACAAGAGCAATGGTCTTAGCTCGATCAAAATGTCTAGCCAATCCTCCACTATGCTTATCCTTTATTAGATTCACTCTCATAGAACTCCTTGGAATACACAATTGGCTTCCTTTAAACAACATCCCATTTTGGATTAATAAATCCAACCATATTGTCCTATCCAATGTAACAGGTTCCAAACAAGCCTTCCAAGCTTCTACAAAGTATGGATCTTAAAGATACAAACTCTTGAGTTAATTGAACCCAACAACCTCTATATTTGTCCCTATCAACAAATTTGTCCTTCGACTTAAGTCATTTACAACTCTATTTTTCCTTCCACTCCTATGCTTCAAAAACAAAGTATAGCTCTGCAGAAACTCAACACATTTAAAGTGCCTTTGATTTAACATTCCTTGTCTATTGAGATACTGCAAATCCTAGTGATCATTATATAAAACGAATTCCTTTGGCAACAAATAGTGTCTCCATTTCTTCAAATCCTGAGCTATAGCATAAAATATTGATCATAGACATAATCTTTCTTCTTAGCATCATTCAACTTCTCACTAAAATAGGCAATATTCTTACCTTGCTCGACTCAAAACAACTCCTATGGTAGTACCACTAGCATCACAATCTACCTGAAAGACATTGAAATTTGGAAGTGAAAAAATAGGTTGCTCTATGACTTTCTTATTCAACATATCAAAACTCTTTGTTGCTCTTATAGTCCATTTAAAGTCCTTTCTATCCCCTTTCATTGCTTCAGTTAGAAGTGCACAAATACTACATAAATTCTTAATAAAATTTCTATAAAAGCTTGCTAGACCATGAAATGATCTTACCTGTGTAATACTCCTTAGGGTAGGCCATTCATTATAGCTCTCACCTTCTCTCGATCCATTTTAAGACCCTCTATTGAGACAACAAATCCCAGATACACCAACTCCCTCTTCATAAAACTAAATTTCTTCAAATTAATCAATAGCTTATCCTCCATTAGCTTCTCAAAAACTCTTTGGATATGTATCAAGTGCTCCTCCAATGTCTGACTGAAAATCAAAATATCATCCAAATAAACAATAAAAAAAATTCCTAAAAATTCTTTCAATACCTCATTCATAAGCCGCATAAATTTGCTCAGTGCATTGGTTACCCCAAAAGGCATCACTAACCACTCGTACAATCCCTCCTTGGTTTTGAAGGTAGTCTTCCATTCATCTCCTTCTGTAATCCAGATTTGGTGATATCCGCTCTTCAAATCTATCTTCATGAAATATTCAGCTCCACTCAAAGAGTCCATAATTTCATCCATCCTATGCAAGGGGAATCTATACTTGAAGGTGATCTTCTTGATGGCTCAAGATTCTATACACATCCTCCATTCTCCATCCTTCTTTGGTGCTAGTAATGTAAGTACCACACATGGGCTCAAACTATCTCGAATCAATCCCTTCTGAAACATCTCTTGCACGTGTTTGTTCAACTCTTCATTCTCTGTTGGAGTCATTCAATGGGCCACCTTATTTTGAAAACTAGCTCTAGGAATTAGATCCATCTAATGGCTAATCTTCCTTATTGGAAGAAAACCTTCAGGTACATTATCAGAAATAATATCTTGAAACTCATTCAACAAATTTGAAACCTATATTGGTACCTAATTAGTATCTTCTTTATCAACTCTTGGGATCAATGAAAAACACATATCCTCATGCCTCATACCTTTTAGGAACATTCTTCCATCAACCAAAAAAACATTTGCATTACTGCATACCTTATCCTCTACCTCTTTCAAGGGCTTCAACTTATGACAAACTCCATCCTTTGTCAAAGAATATGTGTTGGCATGTCCATCATGTACTACTCACTGATCAAATTGCCACGGTCTTCCTAACAACATATGACAAACATCCATAGGCATAATATCACACAATACCTCATCATGGTAATTTCCAATCTTGAACTTTACCAGACTGAACTGTGGGGAAAATAGGTGTGTGTTCACTTATTCTCCTTAGGTCATTCAATAATGTCCTGAGAATCCTAATTGAATTGACTATCAACCTCAAAGGTGAGTCGGTTCTCAAAAAGGAAGACCTAGGAAGGGTTATTTTAAGCTTTGAGGGGTTCACCACCAAGAAAAAGCTTGCAAAAGACAAATAATTATTCAACTCACAAAACCTAGTAATGCAAGCTAAATGAATATTGTAAATGATGAAATTATGCAATAGCAAGTTAGGGTATATGTACCTGGAATTTCTGGAAATGTAACAAGGATTCCAAAAAGGCAAATATGTTGTCAAAAAGTGTTATGGAGGACTAAGACACCCTTATTGTTGTGGGGAAAATGTGGAGTCTTCGGATGTCAGAACTGGATCTGAAAGAATATCTGCAAAATAACCTTAAGAGGACTAAGATACCCTAGGTGGTGACTTATTCCCATTCTAAATTTCTGAAATCTCTAAATTAATGTTGTCCAGAGGTCCAGTGTCTACACTTCCTTCTTCTCAAATCTCAGGTTCTGAATCTTCTGAATCTAGCCTATAGGTGAGTTTTCATGAAGATGACAACTTTGTGATGCAACTTTTCAATTTTTCACTTCAAAGGATCTTCAAGTCTTCAACCTAAATCAAACCCTTTCTATGAAGTCTGCAAACTTGTGTGAAATAACTAGCTTGAATGTAGATCTTGAATTCAATGAATTCTTGATAGATATGGACTTGAATTCCTTTCTTGAATCAAAACCCTACATCACAAATGTTAGCTCAAAAACACACACAATGCAATAATCTCCTTGATATGATTCTTGAATCTTGATGATGGCTCCAAATGTTTCATGAATTGCTCTTGATCTCATAAACTTTTCTTAGGAATGAATACTTGAATGCTTAGGATGAAAATGAATGAATGAACCTTGTATTTATACTTATTCACGCTTAATATCCCAAAATTACACCACAACAAGCCGACATATGAATTCATTAATTAAAGGAGGCCAAATATCGCTAGAATTTGGAATTAAATCTTCAAAAAAAACTTAAGGGGGACTAAGATGCCCTAGGTGGCATTTTAGTCTCAGGTCCTGAAACCTTGGGGCACATACTCCAAAAAGGGGCACATTTAAGGTTTCATTGAAAAGGGGGTCCCAAGACCTTTGGGGGAAAAAGATGCCCTAGGTGGTACCTTAGCCTTGACCAAAAAATTAGGGACACTTAGCTAAAATCATTAAATTATCATTTATCCATTAATGTTTGTCGGGATTTTCTAGAAAAAGATATAGTTAATTAGGCTTGTGGATGCAAAATAGGACCAATTAAGACATAAATAGAGATAAATAAAGCAAGGCGGGCCCAAAAAAGTGTGAAAATACAAGGGTATGCATTTTCCTACACTACATTTAGCCCCCACTTTAAATGAGAGGATGAACTTGCTTCAAACTCAGACTAAAGTATCCAACAATGCAATCAAGAGGGGTTCACATGTACAAATGCTAGTAAGATAGGATGATAATAACCAAGAGGGTGGTCAAGCTCCTAGGATCAAGATCTTATGAAAAACCAACATAGGCACAAAGGAACACACATGCAGATGATATATGAATCCATAACTAGATCGTAAACATACACCATCAAAGATAGGAAAAAGAAAAAAGAAAAATGCAATGGATCGAGCTTTGATTGGCCATCCAACATGATGTGGACTGGGTCTAGGTTTTTTTTCCAAAGAGGTTTACAAGTGGAACGCACTATGCACTATGCAAACAAAAGTGCATGCTCACAAGGGCTAGTGAAGCTAGTTGTCCACTAGGTGAGCCCCAAGAGGTCCATATCAAAGTCATACCCCCATGACTCTGATAAGGACAAAAAGAAAATGCTCACTCACAAAGGCTAGTGAAGCTAGTTGTTCACTAGGTGAGCCCTAAGTGACCATATCAAAGCAATACCTCCATGAATTTAATAAGGACAAAAAGAAAATGCTCACTCACAAGGGATAATGAAGCTAGTTGGTCACTAGGTGAGCCCCAACAAACCATATCAAATTCATAACTCCATGACTTTAATAAGGTACATAAATGCATGCTCACAAGGGCTAGCGAAGCTAGTTGTTCACTAGGTGAGCCCCAAGAAACCATATTAAGTCCATACCTCCATGAATGTAATAAGGTGCAAAGAGAGAAATGCAATGTAATGAGAAAGGGGTATGTTCGAAGGGATTTTTCTTAGTTCATGTGAGGTCTTAATCTTAGAGGACATCATTCCTAATTTCTCCAAGAGAGGACCAATCAAAGGATAAAATATTCACAACTTAGGGAATGCAGTGTGTCGCATTACCACTAAGGGGAATGTAATATGCTAAGATAGATCACGCTCTCGAAGGACATTACTCCCAATGTCACCACAAAGAGAAAAATAGATTGCATGAAATAAGAAAATCACATCAAGGAACATGGAAAAATGCAAATGAAATCATGCCAAAGTAATTCTAAAATAATGCCAATGTATGCCCCCACTTTAAATAAATTTCTAAACACCATGCTGTGAGAAATTACTTTAAATTAGAAAAACATGGAAAAGAAAATAGAAAAGAGGGTTTCCCCCTAGAAACACATAAGGTATCTATGGATTCGGGGTCAGTATTTGTCTCCACTGCAATGATATTAGAGAGCTTGGAACTATCATCATTCCCCAAATACACACAAAACTAGAAGAATGACACAAAGAGAGCGAAAACAAAATGAAAAACCTTTTGGATCAACATGGAAGATACATAGGGTGTCTCAATGCCTTACGTCATCCCCAAAAGGAAAAGTCAAGACCAAAAATGAAAGGAAAAGAAAATATAATGAAAAATATTTTGGGTCAACACGGAAGAGACATAGGGTGTCTTCACGCCTTACGTCATCCCCAAAAGGAAAACTCAAGACCAAAAATGAAAGGAAAAGAAAAGATAATGAAAAATATTTTGGGTCAACATGGAAGAGACATAGGGTGTCTCGATGCTTGGTGTTATCCCCAAAAGGAAAACACAAGACAAAAGTGAAAATGAAAGGTAAAGACCAATGAAAAAGAAAAAGTTGACGACATATAGAAGAATGTAGGTACAAATAGAGGAACATACAAAGAGAGAGGGAACATCAAATAGAATGACATGGGGGATCACATTATGCACATATGCAAAACACGTATGCTCATGCCTCATACCTTCTAGAAACTTTCTTCCATCAACCAAATAAATTCTTGCATTACTACATACCTTGTCCTCTACCTCTTTCAAGGGCTTCTACTTATGACAAACTCCATCCTTTGTCAAAGAATAGGTGTTGGAATTTCCATCATGTACTACTCACCAATAAAATTACCAAGGTCTACCTAAAAACATATGACAAACATTCATAGGCATAATATCACACAATACCTCATCATGGTAATTTTCAATCTTGAACTTTACCAGACTGAATTGTGGGGAAAATAGGCATGTGTTCACTTATTCTCCTTAGTTCATTCAATAATCTCCTAGGAATCCTGATTGGATTGACTATCAACCTTAAAGGTGAGTCAATTCTCAACAAGGAAGACCTAGGAAGGGTTATTTTAAGCTTTGAGGGGTTCACCACCAAGCAAAATCTTGGAAAAGACAAATAAGCATTCAATTCACAAAACCTAGTAATGCAAGCTAAATGAATGTTGTAAATGATGAAATTGTGTAATAGAAAGTTAGGATATGTGTACCTAGAACTTTTGGAAATGTAACAAGGACTTCATAAATGTAAAGAAGTTGTCAAAAAGTGCTATGGAGGACTAAGATTCCCTTACTATTGTCTTAGTCCCGCTGCTATTTTCAGGGAAAATGCGGAGTCTTTAGATGTCAAAATTGGATCTGAAAGAATCTCTGCAAAATAACTTTAGGAGGACTAAGATTCCTCAAGTGGTGACTTAGTCTCATTCTGAATTTCTGAAATCTCTGAATGTGGTCTTGAGGTCCAATTTTTTCACTTCCTTCTTCTCAGATCTTTGGTTTTGAATCTTCTAAATTTGGCCTATAGGTGAATTTTTGTGAAGATGACAACTTTGTGATTTAACTTTGCAACTTTGCGGTTCAAAGGATCTTCAATTATTCAACCTAAATCAAAACCTTGCTATGAAGTCTGTAAACTTTTGTGAAATGGCTAGCTTGAATGTAGATCTTAAATCCAATGAATGCTTGATAGATATGGACTTGAATTGCTTGCTTGAATCAAAACCCTACATCACAAATGTTAGCCAAAAACACACATGATGCGACAATCTCCTTGATATGATGCTTGAATCTTTATGATGGCTCCAAATGCTTGTGAATTGATCTTGATCTCATAAACTTGCCTTAGGAATGAATACTTGAATTCTTAGGATGAAAATGAATGAATGAACCTTGTATTTATACTTATTCATGCTTAATATCCCAAAATTACACCACAAAAAGCTGACATATGAATTAATTAATTAAAGGAAGCCAAATCCCACCAAAATTTGAAATTAAATCTCAAAAAAAGCTTAAGGGGGACTAAGACGCCATAGGTGGTGTCTTAGTCCCAAGTCCTGAAAACTTGGGGCACAAACTCCAAAAAGGGGCCCATTTAAGGTTCCATTAAAAAGGGGGTCCCAAGACATTTGGAGGAAAAATATGCCCTAGGTGGTGTCTTACTCTCAACCCACAAATCAGGAAAACTTAGCTAGAATTATTAAATTATCATTTATCCACTGATGTTTGTCGGGATTTTCTAGAAAAAAGATATAGTTTATTAGGCTTGTAGATGCAAAATAGGACCAATTAAGACATAAGTAGAGATAAATAAAGGAAAACCCAAAAAAGTGTGAAAATGAAAGGGTATACATTTTCCTACACTACATTTAGCCCCCACTTTATTGAGAGGATGAACTTGCTTCAAACTCACACTAAAGTAGCCAACAACGCAATCAAGAGGTGTTAAAATGTACAAATGCTAGTAAGATAGGATGAAAATAACCAAGAGGGTAGCCAATCCCCCAGGATCAAGATCTTATGAAAAATGAACATATGAAAAATGAACATAGGCACAAAGGAACACACATGCAAATGATATATGAAGCCATAACTAGATCACAAACATACACCATCAAAGACAAGAAAAAAAAGAAAAATAAAAATGCAATGGATCAAGCTTCGACTCGCCATCCAACATGATGTGGATTGGGTCTAGGTTGTTTGTCCAAAGAGATTTACAAGTGGAACGTGCTATGCACTATGCAAACAAAAGCGCATGATCACAAGGGTTAGTGAAGCTAGTTGTCCACTAGGTGAGCCCCAAGAGGTCCATATCAAAGTCATACCCCCATGACTATGATAAGGACAAAATGAAAATTATTTCTCACGAGGGCTAGCGAAGCTAGTTGTTCACTAGGTGAGCCCTAGGTGACCATATCAAAGCCATACCTCCATGACTTTAATAAGGACATAAAGAAAATGCTCACTCACAAGAGCTAGTGAAGCTAGTTGGTCACTAGGTGAGCCCTAGGAAACCATATCAAAGTCATACCTCCATGACTTTAATAAGGTACAAAAATGCATGCTCACAAGGGCTAGTGAAGCTAGTTGTTCACTAGTTGAGCCCCAAGAAACCATATTAAGGCCATACCTCGATGACTTTAATAAGGTACAAAGAGAGAAATGCAACGCGATGAGAAAGAGGGATGTTCAAAGGGATTTTGCTTAGTTCATGTGAGGTCTTAATCTTAGAGGACATCATTTCTAATGTCTTCAAGAGAGGACCAATCAAAGGATAAAATATTAAAAACTTAGGGAATGTAGTGTGTTGCATTACCACTAAGGGGAATGTAATATGCTAAGATAGATCACGCTCTTGAAGGACATTACTCCTAATGTCACCACAAAGAGAAAAGCAGATTGCATGAAATAAGAAAATCACATCAAGGAACATGGAAAAATGCAAATGAATCATGCCAAAGTAATGCGAAAATAATGCCAATGTATGCCCACACTTTAAAGAAATTGTTAAACACCATGCTGTGAGAAATTACTTTAAAGTAGAAAAACATGGAAAAGAAAACAGAAAAGAGGGTTCTCCCCTAGAAATACATAAGGGATCTATAGATTCGGGGTCAGTTTATGTCTTTGCTGCAATGATATTAGAGAGCTCAGAACTATCATCATTCCCCAAATACACATAGAACTAGAAGAATGACACAAAGAGAGTGAAAACAAAATGAAATTTTTTTTGGGTCAACATGGAAGAGACATAAGGTGTCTCAACGCATTATGTCATCCCCAAAAGGAAAACACATTTAACCAAAATGAAAGGAAAAGAACAGATAATGAAAAATATTTTGGGTCAACATGGAAAAGACATAGGGTGTCTTGACGCTTTGCATCATCCCCAAAAGGAAAACACAAGACAAAAATGCAAATGAAAGGTGGGTAGGTGCAAGAAGTTGGGTCCACACAATGTTAAAAAAGTGGAAGTGTTTTTCCTGATTTTAAAAATTTGTCATAGTTGGACTTAAAATTTGAATCACTTACACATTGAATCTTAAAAAATTTGAGTAATATGAAATTTAGAATTTTGAGTCTAGTTTTAAAATATGTGATTTATTCTAATACCCAGATGATACAAAATAATTTGTAATAGTAAGTTGTTATATTGAGGTTTTAGAAAGTTATAAAGTTCAAGAAAATAACAAATCAGTTATCAAGTTTAATAGTGTTGTTTTCCATTTAAGAATATTTCTAAACTTAATATTGCATATAAAGTAGGGAACTTTAAGAACCCCTCCCCCTCGGAAAAGGTGTAAAAACTTGATGAATCTTGTATACTTATCGAAATCAATATTAATTTTATCAGCGAATTTTTTCTTTTTTTACTGAAAAATAATAAATTCAATTGATAAATCTTTTGTAATTGCTATAAGTCTATAGAAAATCCTAGTGAATTATAATTTTTTTGAAACCAATAAAATATTTTCATTAGCGATTAAAAGTTGTTTTCAAACCAATGAGATATTTTCATTGGCTAATTAAACCAATTTTGAAACCAAATTTTTTTTTTATTAAACATGTTTTCAAACCAAAAAAAGATATTTATGTTGGCAAATAAAACCTATTTTCAAACCAAAAAAATATATTTTCATTGGCGAATTAAACCTATTTTCAAACCAACAAAAAAATTTCATTGGCGAACTAAACCTATTTTAAAACCAATAAAAAAATTTCATTAGCGAATCAAACTGGTATGCCAATAAAAATCATTGCATGGGTGGTGAAAATATCAAATTCTATATATTGTTCTATTTTGGGACAAATATTCCACAACCAAATTCTTACATAAAGTCTCTGGAATGGAGACAAGTGTCAACATATTATAAGTTCTTATTAGAATTGAGCCATTGAGCGAAGTACTATGTTTGAAGCCAGATTTTAGTGCAACTTAATGACTAGTAACTACGAGTTTTATTATTTAAATAAGTTAATATAACATTAATATACTCAAAAAATTAAAATTACATTGATAGTAGGTGAGTTATATCATTGTGTAACTTAACAGTTTGATGAATTTTCGATGGATGGTTGTAGTTGCATTCTAAAAGAAAATGTCCAAAGCACTAGACTTGAGAATTCAATCCCCTAGAATAACCCTATAGCTGTTAGATTTGCAAATATCAATGGTTGACCTTTTATTACTTATTAAATCACTTAAATTCATGACTCAATTTTTTCAAAATAATATTGTCACATCAACATGTGTGTCTTTTGGTGAACTAAATGCTCAAGTGTTGAGTATTGATATCTTTGTTCTATATATAATTCACCAAATTTTATCTTCTTCATATCATTTATAACATATTTGCTTTCTCTCTTCTCTATAAACACAAATTAATTGTGATATTATGGAGTCTTCATGGTGTGTCATGCTACCTATTGGTTGTTTTTTAAGAACCAATCAGATCTCACCAAATACCTATGAGTTTTCCACACTCAATTCTCAAATACTTGAGAGACAGTGTTCCAACAAACAAGGTGAGTCCTTGACACTTCTTCTCCTGCACTTTGGGCTCTGTAAAACCCAGGAGGGTGATCCCACAACATATATTTTATGTGCAACTTATCTAATTATTCCCTACATTGTATGACAAAGCAAATGTATTCCCCTCAGAGGCTGAAAGATGAAATCCTTCAAGAAACGGGAAATTCCTTAGAAGAACTTAATACCAAAAGCCAAGAATACCATACAATACCAAAAATAATTCAAATAAAATATATTTATAAAGATGTTCTCAAATCAAATACTAGAACCACAAGAAATGCATTCAACACTTTCAGACTAGTGCCTTATCTTAGGGTATGGAGTCAAATAAAGAAAACTAAACTATAAGGTGAATTTAATTCCAGACATCCATGACTTCAATGATACTGCATTACAGTTCACATATCATTACTCATATCCCATGACTAGTTATAATATCCACTTAGAATTTACGTAAATTCATGTTTTGACTAAAGCATTCTAACTGATTCGTTAAACCAGAACTATAATCAAAACATATTTCACTGTGAAAGACAATGAAAATCAATGAAAAAATCCTTGATCGTATTTTCATTAATAATCCACGTAAATAAAATAATGGAATCAGAAGATAATCATTTTGCTTCAAACATGCTTGGAAACCATACAATTAACAAAGTTAACTCCCATAACTCATAACCTAAGACCTTGACTCAAACAAATTATCTTTGTTCTTCTCATTTACAAAGCTTTGTTCTAGAATTCAACAAAAGACCTCTACATATGGACGTGAATTCCCTTTTATAGAAACAAGGGAGAAAAACAAGCTTTGGGCCAATATGTACACATGTCTCATTTTGATTGGACTACTATAATACATATTCCTTTTGCAGTTACATTCACTTTTTTGAATACGAAGAATATTCATTCAACAACCAAAATAACCACTTTCCAAAGGCACCCTGTAGTATAATGATAACCTTTGTACTGTTGTAACTTCTTTTGTCTTTCAAAATATCCATAGAGGAAAATATGAGTCACCATCTTGATCAACATCAGCCAATAAGCCAAGTCAACATCATTCATCATTTTTTTGTCACATCTTGTGCTGAGGACAAAACATATCATTATACATTGTAACCTTTAAGGCCAGACCTGTACTATACTTGACCAAGTATATGTATTTCTCTTGTAATATTCACAACTCCAAATCACCAATGAAAATCTTCTTCCACAACTCATACTCTACATCTGAAAGCCATTTGAACTCAATAATCTGATCCATCTTTTTCTTATATGGATCATATTTACCATCATGGAAGTGGCCTCCTTGTCAAAATCCTAGAAGAAGTCAATGATGAAAGATAGCTTCTCAAGTGTATCTTTCAACACACCAATAATAGTTTCTTTACAAATGTATGATTCCTAAGAAGAAATGGTTGCTTCAATCTAATCTCTCCATGCTTGTAAAGGTTTGACCCCATCATGTGTACCCTAGATTTCAGGGAGCAATGTGATACCTGCCTCATCAAATTTGGCCTTAAGCACCTTTATTCTTACATCCATAGGAGTAGCATAACCTTGAAATTTTTGCTCCTTGATCTCAATAACAAACCTATAAGTTGGTGGACTATTTGGATAAATGCCCTCTTTATTTTTGGCTCCAACTTTCATAAGCTTCAAATCTTTAGCCCTGGGAATCCATTTATCCAACAAGGGGTAGCCAATTCCTTGTCCCTTTCAGACAACCTTATTTCTTGTATCATTGAAGCATAATTTGAATGAATACTATTCAGTGTACTCTGGATTTTCTTATTCATATGCTTAAAAAATGTGTGAATAATTTCAAAATTAGTTTCATACACGGCATTCTGGGCTTGCTGCAATAATTCCTCATTGGTAGGTTCAATGGATGGGGTTGCTCCTGATATGTTTGGCTCCTCAACTGCCAATAGCTCTTGACCCATATTGTAAGGAACAATTGATAATTCTTGTTTAGGTGAAGGAGGTGGAGAACGGATCCTAGGAGACATAGGTGTCACATGTTCTAAACCAACTGGTCCCTAAGACTTAAGAGCCTCCATTTTTTGTTTCAATAGTTCTACCTCTGCATCAAGCTCAACAACCCTTTGTTGACTCATGTTGTACTCAAAAATCAACTAATTATACTTACTCCTATATGCATCCCTTTCCTTGGTGAGGCCTTTTACTTTCACCTTTGTGAACTTGGAAATATTGGCAGTCATATCAACTACCTCTAGTGCAGGAGTATCAACAACTCTTTTAATAATAAATTGGCCCTTGAAATTGGTCGGTTCTACAACAATGGGTTTCTTAGAACCAAGAGGCAATGGCCATATGGCTAGAGCATCCCACTCACTAAAATCTAACCCTTGAAGTGCCAACCTAGCCTCCTCTTCAGTTTGGAATAATGGTCTCTCAGCCCTCCTTATTGTATCCAAGACAACAACATTAGTTATATCCCACTCAGGCAGTAACAAAACCCCACTTTGTTGCACAAGAGCCCTGGCCTCATCTGCTTTGATGTCTTGGAATTTCTTCCTCATTTCACTTCTCACATTAGCTTGCATAATCTCGTCTGAAAGATCAAGGTGAAAACTTCTTTCCTTGGCCACCCTCTCAGTGTACTCTTGAACACTTTCCCTCCACACAGTTTTTAAATACCTCAGTCTCAATAAATGAATCATCTTCCATGAATTCCCTGCAAGCATCATGTCTCAGGTCATCAACATTACTCAGGCCGCTCAAATATGCTTTACTTAGCCTAAGATCACCCGCTCCAGAGCTCAATGCCACTTCTCTTGGAGGAGAAGGAATCCCTTGCTTCATATCCTCAAGGGTCACCAGTATATCATCCTCATCAGAGTCAGAATAATCAACAACCCTGCACACCTCAACCTTCTGCTTCTTGGTTGGGGGTTACTTTGATGGAAGGGATTCACTCAAGGGTGAATCAATATCAACAATAACATGAGAAGTCTGTCTAGGAGGTGATGGAATTGAGCTATGAGGGGAGAAAACTCTTGACCCTTCTGATGCGGTTGGATTTGGCAATGTTTGTTGCTTCTTTACCTTATCTTTCCTTCTAGAATAGATTCTCAATTTTGGTTCTGGATGATAAGGCCTTTCTTCAAGTACAACCACAGGGTCCTGCTCCACAACCACTAATTTTCCTTCATCCACCACTACATGCTCTGCCCTTAAGATACTTACTATGTTCTCAAAATTCTGAAGAACATATTCACTTCTATTGAAATCGCCCACAATGTTGGGCATAGGAGCATACTTGGGGTTCTTCATTGTTGCTTGCTTCATCATCTTTTGGAAATCCAAGTACTTTTCCTTCCTGTCTTCTTTTTCAGAGGAATCAATTACGTTTCTAATGAAATCCTCGGGGTAGTAGAAATTGTGTACAAATGGACCACTCTTGTGTAATTCCTTCAAACTAGCAATAAAACCCTCTGGATCATGATTCCTTGGGCGTACAGTTTTCAGCTGATAGGGTGCCAAGAATTTACTCAAATCCTTCCAACCTCCTTTTACCATCACAAAGTCAGAAAATGTTGTCCATTCAGAGAAGAATGAACCCTTCCTTGTTGAGTCTAGCAGATGTGATGTCTGTGATGCTCCCAGCTACCTCATGATTTCAATAAATCCCAATCTTAATGGCACATCCATTGGAAAAATATAAGGGTTCATAGTAGTGCCATATACTCTGAAAATATTAGTATGAGGGTAAGCAATTATATCGCCCCAGTTATGAGTCAAATTCAAATTAGGCCTCTTTTCCATGGGCCTTAGAAATTCATGGATTTCCTTAGGAATCCTAGGTGGGTTATGGATCAAAAATCTCCTTAGCCTTGAGGCAAAAACATTGTTGAACACCAAATAATCAAACTTGGGATCATCCTTGTCCAAAATTTGGGTCCAACATTGGATAGGCAAGTCAATGTCATCCTCCCTCTTTTTCAATTCCATTTCTTTGCCAAAAAATTCTCACCTCTGAATAGAAACATATGCATTAGCAGAGAATACCATAAAAAACTCACTAGTTCTTTGCCCTCCTTGAGTGCACACAAGCCTCTGTGCATCCTATCTAACAAATATGTGGCATAATCATAAACCACATTATAGGCTACATATTGGATGTGTGCAACCATATACATGAGATTTGTAGGCATGGTGGATGGTTCATCTATGCCAAGGATTTGGTAGAGAGAATAAACCGTCTTCTTGAAATAATTAGCAAAATACCTCATGGGGAAAGGCTCCTTCTCATCCTCACCAATCCTGATTTGTTTCCTATTCTTTCCTTTCCCTATAGAGGCAGTATGAATGGACAAAATTGTTGTTCTAAAAAGAAATTTTGTATTCCTATACTCCTCCCTAAAATCATTTAGGTTAATTGGGATCATGCCCTCATTCCATTCATGCAGGTTGAAGATGTCTGTAATTTCTTCTCTAGTTATTTTGACCAAATCTTTACCCAAATATGACCTGACTACCCTTGAAATAGGGTCATACCTCGAGGCAATTTTCTTCAGCAAATCGACATCCATGTACACATTTGGTACCACTAGTTTTCCCAGGTCTAACCCCTAAGGATTGCAAATAGGGACACCCAAATTTCTATTCCAAAACCAATTTTGAATAATCGCCACCCAGAAAATGGAAAATTTGCATCTCTGATACCACACATCTTATCTTTCAACCCCTCCTGAACTCGATAACCATAAAATAGAATATCTCCCTTGACCTTTTTGCTAGTAGAGGGTTTTAATTGGTCAATTGCGACCTGAGAGAGAGTCCTACTTGGGGTTCCTGAACAAGATGTTTTGGTTTTTGGTGCCTCAGGTGGAGAACAAATATCAAACTATTGAGGTCATATCACAAAGACACGAAAAAACCTAGCACCTCTATTCATATATTAAGACACTACCTATGGGATGCATATTTATGGAATTCGACTAGGCTTACCACTTATCAATGCATACCTGAACCCAAATAAAGAAATTAAAAGAAACAGATAGCTTTTAACACTAGATGTTTTCCCTAATTCAAGCCCCTTTTCTTCATTTTTATTTAGAAAATATGATATAAAGAAAGTGTCCACTCTACTTACGTCTTTCTTTATGATAGGAAATCCCAATTTTGGCCATCACAAACTCTGCAAGATGTTTTTCCGATCTCTAAGGTATCTATGAATCGCATACAATCTTCCAATGTGCGGAAAAACTATCTTTAAATGCACTTCTGTCCTCGTTAGATGGCTCTAGGTGTATTTACTGCAAGTACTATTCGCTTGTGTGAAAGGCAATGGCTCTTACATTTGCAATTTTGATTTTAAATCATATTCATAGATCTGATTTCAGTGTGGCACATCAAATGATTTTAATCAAGCCAAAACTATTTGAAGACATGTCACCTTCATTCACCATCCCATCGACCAATGAAGAGCTCACCAATCAGATGCCAAGTCATTCGTTGGAGGGCCCCATAGTCCTTTCCCCTTGGGAAAATGATACACACGTCCCAATCGCACACACTGCACAGCATGCTTTAAAATAACATTTTAAGGATTGTGTGGTGTGCACTCAATGGCCGAGATTTGATCATGTCGCTCTATTATCACCGTTGATTATCCAGCTCAAGTACATCAAGTGAGATGGTGGAAACTGGGTCCCACATCCTATAGAGAGACACATGTCACAAGCGTACAAGCCACATAATCCTTCAGGGATGAGTCATTTCAATCTTGCACGGTGTATGCTCACGGCCAGGATTTAATCATTGAATCCGAAGGACCAGGTTTTTTCACATGCAATTAAAGTTAGTCATAAAAAAGGTGACCATGACTAGGTTAACGGGCTACAACCCTCAGTTGGACACACTTAAGACTTAGGACGTAAGTCTATTTTACAAAACATTTCTAGCTCGACCATAGGAAAATTTCTAAATAATCAACGAACAAGTCATGACCGATAGGTCTATGAAGAAGGGGTTGGTAACAACACGATCAGGATGACTTAAGTCATAACTGAAGCAACCGACAACCTAGTAGATAAAGTCAATGCAAAAACATATCATAAGGTTTTAAAGCTTTGGCAATTTTAAACAAAGGTACTAGACCCCAAAAACCCTAAACCAAACCTGTTTATGATAGGAGTAAATGATCATTTTAATCATAGAACCAACTTAAAATAACCCTAAACCCTCTACCCTCTACCCTCTACTCTCTCTCTCAAGTCTCTCCCTCGTACCCCCTCTTCATCTCTCAGGTCTCTCTCTCACTCACTCACTCCATATATCTCTCTCCCCTATACCCTTAAACCATAAACCCTTAACCCTTAAACCATAAACCCTTATAACCCTCTACCCTAAACCCTATACCCTAAACCCTAAACCCTTAACCCTTAATCCTTAACCCTAAACCCTTAACCCTTAAACCCTCTACCCTATACCTTTAACCCTTAAACCTTAACCCTTAACCCTTAACCCTTAAACCCTCTACGCTATACCTTTAACCCTAAACCCTAAACCCTATACCCTAAACCCTATACACTTAACCCTTAAACCCCTACCCTATACCCTAAACCCTTAACCCTTAACCCTTAACCCTTAACCCTAAACCCTAAACCCTTAACCCTTAACCCTAAACCCTTAACCCTTAAACCCTCTACCCTCTAGATACAAATGTTAAGTTGTTGAAGCATTATGCCAAACCAAACACAAAACAACTATGGACACTTAGTAATGTTGATCATGAAGCAATATTGGATACTCTTAAGCAAAGAGATGACCCTTCAAGCATACTTGAATAGAATATTCAAGAATGGAAGGTACAATGCTTAGGTTCATTATGCTTAAGCTCATTAGTGTTCTTTATTTAATATTGATATTTTGTATACTATTGCAATGTAGGTGTCTTTAATAGTGATATTTTGTATGTACTTTTGCGATATTTTTGGTACGATTGATCATGGACCTATTACAACAATAGCTAGCTCTGATCCTTTCAGAGAGGTATGCGACATATTACAATAATATAGATTGGTTATTCAAAGCATCTTTTATAGTTTGCATTACCATCTCATCATCAATTAGGTCATTTAGAATAATATAGATTGGTTATTCTAAGCATCTTTTATAGTTTTCATTACCAATTCATCATCATTCAGGTTGTTTAGATTAATATAGATTTGCTAGTCTAAGCATCTTTTCTATTGTGACAATATAGATTTCTCATTTGACAACTTTTGTAATATTTTTGGCATGATTGATCATGGACCTATTGCAACAATAGGCAGCTCTGATCCTTTCTGAGAGGTATGCGACATATTACAATAATATATATTGGTTATTCAAAGTGTCTTTTATAGTTTTCATTACCATCTCATCATCAATTAGGTCATATAGAATAATATAGATTGGTTATTCTAAGCATCTTTTATAGTTTTCATTACCAATTCATCATCATTCAGGTTGTTTAGATTAATATAGATTTGTTAGTCTAAGCATCTTTTCTATTGTGACAATATAGATTTCTCATTTGACAACTTTTGCGATATTCCTGGCACGATTGATCATGGACTTGCTGCAACAATAGACAGCTCTGATCCTTTTAGAGAGGTATGCGACATATTACAATAATATATATTGGTTATACTAAACATCTTTTATTCTAAGCATCTTTTCTATTGTATGTAGTTTAATTGCTACCTTGATGGTTTGTACAGGTTCTTGTCACTCCAGAACATCAACATACTACTCTTATGGAAGACTGTGCCTTGAATGCCTCCGATAGGAAATTTTTGTAAATTTTGAATTTTCAAATGTGAAACAATGTAAAAAGGTCATAATTGTGTATGGGCATAATCTATATCCAGTGATGTTTTTTGAAATATGGGTCAAATTTTTGGCATTGTATAAAGGGTATGTTCAAAATGTAAAGGGATCTGTATTTTGGAAACTCATAGGCTGAAATAATCATACAGGTGTATGCTTTGTTACTATTATTGGGACAACTATGTAAGAGATTTTTGTACTTAATCGAGCTACAACCGGAGGTTTTCTTCCTGGTTCTTTCCTGTCGGTATGCTCGTTTGAACCAGGTTCTGTAATATCTCCTATTTATATATAATAAATTATAGTGGCTTGCCACTTCTGCTAAAAAAATGTAAAAAGGTCATGTGAAGGTCATTTCCAATGTAGTTGAGCCTTTGATCTAGCAAAGTGGAAACAAGGTATTTGGGTGTGCATGATGTTCAAGTTGATTGGGTAAGATTTTTCTAATGCAAGAGCTAGGTGGCTTTAAATAGCACAATTACAATTAAAGATGATTCAAACTCCAATTTGATCCTCAAACCCAAACTTGGGTGCAACTTCACTAAAATAGACCCATTTTACAAAGTGACTCATATTTAAACACTTCCCAAACCTGAAATTTTGATGGGGTGGGATTAAACATCCTACCAAACTACCAAAACCACATTTTTTTTGGTGACATATGCTTTCTAAAGCTCTATTTCAACAAACCCTCATTTTTAGCAACTTTCATGAGGTTTTTAAGGAAATCAATGTTTCCAACCTTGCCACACCCTATAAACTCATCAAACACATCTATTAGGACCTGAAAAATCTTGATCCAACCTTAAATATTTTTTCCCCCACGTTTCATTGGCATTAGCATGTTGTAACCACCATTTTTCACCTAATTTCACTCATTTTTGCCATGCATTGCAACTCACCAACTCAACTACAGACCTTTCCAGCTCTTTAAACCCACATATTCACCTTATACAGTCCTAATAACATCTACCATGGCCATACCATCAAGCTATAGACCGTACAATAGATGGTATGGCCTTTTAGCACTTTGGACTCTTAAGGGAAATCATCGGTCTTATGTAGCTCAGAGTGATTCAACGTATTTGGGTGCAAAAGAGGATGATCCCTAGTGTAAACGTACACATCCGAACGTGTTGGAATAGTTTGTTTGGTCGTACGAGTTGCAGAATGAAATTTGCACCACTTTGCAACTTTACACTGCTTGCATCTGACAACTTTTCCCTCAACTGAAAACTCATCACCACGGGAAAACGCCTCAGAGATAGCAAAAAATAGGAGAGGTTATTGTATATGGTCCCAACATGATCCCATAGCCTCAGAAGGAGAGTCTGTAAGTGTCATGGTTTCCAAGAAATATCCCTTCAAAGATTGTTTCCTTTTAACACTTTGGACTCTTAAGGGAAATCGTCAGTCCAATGTAGCTCAGAGTGATTCAGCGTATTTAGGTGCAAAAGAGGACCATACCTAATGTAAACGTACCCATCTAGACATGTTGGAACAATCTGTTTGGTCGTACGAGTTGCAGAATGAAAGTTGCACCACTTTGCAACTTTACACTGCTTGCATTTGGCAACTTTTCCCTCAACTGAAAAGTCATCACCACGGGAAAATGCCTCTGAGATAGAAAAAACTGAGAGAGGTTATTGTGGATGGTTCCAAAAAAATCCCATAGCCTTAAACAGATGTTTTGTAAGCATCACAGTTTCCAAGAAATAGCCCTTCAAATATTGTTTCCTTTTAGCACTTTGGACTCTTAAGGGAAATCGTCGGTCCAATGTAGCTCAAAGTGATACGGCATATTTGGGTACAAAAGAGGACCATCTCTAGCATAAACATACCCATCCGGATGTGTTGGAATAGTCTGTTTAGTCGTACGAGTTGCAAAATGAAAGTTGCACCACTTTGCAACTTTACACTGCTTGCATTTGGCAACTTTTCCCTCAAATGAAAACTCATCACCACGGGAAAATGCCTCTGAGATAGAAAAATATGAGAGAGGTTATTGTCGATGGTCCCAACATGATCCCATAGCCTCAAATGAAGAGTCTATAAGAATCACGGTTTCTAAGAAATAACCCTTCAAAGAATGCTTCATTTTAGCACTTTGGACTCTTAAGGGAGATCGTCGATCCAATGTAGCTCGGAGTGATTCGACATATTTGGGTGCAAAAGAGGACCATCCCTAGCGTAAACGTACCCATTCGGACGTGTTGGAATAGTTTGTTTGGTTGTACGAGTTGCAGAATGAAAGTTGCACCACTTTGCAACTTTACATTGCTTGCATCTAACAACTTTTCCCTCAACTAAAAACTCATCACCACGGGAAAACGCCTCTGAGATAGCAAAAACTGATAGAGGTTATTGTAGATGGTCCCAACACAATCCCATAGCCTTAGAAAAAGAGTCTATAAGAATCATATTTTTTGAGTAATAGTCTATCAAATATTGCTGCCCTTCTGCACTTTGGACTCTTAAGGTATTTCGTTGATTGAACGTAGCTCAGACTGCTTCGGCCTGTTTGGGTGCAAAAGGGAACCATACCTAACCTAAACGTACCCATCCAAATGTGATGGAACAGTCGGTTTGGTCATACGAGTTGTAGAATAAGATTTATTTATGCCCTTACAAGTAGTTTTCAACCTCCAACCAAACTCCAATGCTGATTTTCGTACGAAAAAAAGCCATGAGACTATAGCTTGTTGCGAAAAACCAATAATTTTCTGGAAATCAACGTTGCTTTTGTATTGGAATTCACAAAATTTCCTTCAAAAAACCTATTTTCAAACCTTGAAGAGATTTATATACATGTTTTGAATTCAAATAGACTCCCCAACGTCCACAACCACCTTTTCAACTACCAAGACCCTTCATTTTTCTTAAAAATTGCTAAAATTGATAACTTTTTGTTAATAATGCACTTTTATGCAACTTGGCTTTCCAAGACACCTATGACTAGTAAAACTGGTAAAAAACTTTATTTCAACCCTACCACAACTTCTAGACTCCTATCTTGCTTTTCCCTTTACAATTTTAATAATTTTCCTTCAAAAGACTACATGGCAATTTTGACAATTTTGAAGCAAGAATGCATTTTTGGCATATTGGACCCCTAGACTCAAAACCTAAACTTAATACACCTTAAATGGTCTTGATTGACCTTATTTAGCATAAATATATCACACCTAACTTATCAACCTATCAACCTTCAAATGTGTAATCTTGCAAATAGTAGATTAGGTTGGAAACTAGAGAGGAAGAGTTGATGGTGAGTGGCCTAGTGAAGGATAGAGAAGAAGAGTTTGAGGAATATGGTGTTAGGAAAGGGGATTTTCCTTGGTTTTCATATTTGGTTGTGTGGTAGATGTATGCTACTATGGGGATGGTTCTAACCATAGAGAACTTGAGAAAGATTGTGAATAGAAGAGTTGAAGGGCAGAGATACATGTGTAGTTGGCAAAAGCTTATGGAAGAGCATGAAACATAGATACTAATGTATGGATGTTTAGCTTTGTGTACTGAATTTTTGTGTGCTGGTGTCAAAGCTTGGGAAACACCATTTACATGTGTCAATGAAGACAAATAGCAGCAAGAAGATCCATTTGAGAAGGATCAAGCATGGCAAGACCAAGACAACACAAAGCATGAAGGGCACCAAATCCCACAGAGGAAGATTTCCATGCAAGTGACTTGGATTGGGTTTGAAGAGGTTGTGAAGAAGATAGGAGAAGATCTATGGAGTGATTTATGGGGCATAAATCTTTTGTACCCAGGGAGTATGGTGCAGGAGCACCTAAAACATGTAAGCTTTCATGAATTGACAAGGCCATTCCTCCTTCTGTATAGGTTTTACCTCATAGGAATGGGTGTGAATTAGATAGGGGTAGGTGTAGGAACAAATTTATAGGGGTGATAAAGGGATTAGAGTGGTCTGAGAATGCTTCCCTGTTAAGAAACACATATTTTTGTGTCTTTTCAGTAAGGCTAGAGAGTGAGTTTTCCAGAAGTTGAATGAAAATAGGTTGGAACTTGTTGGAAACTATTGGAATAGGTGTATTTAATTATGTTTAAGAGGTTTGAGTGATTAAGAGTAACCCAAGAAGATTAAAAGTGTGAAACCCTAGTTGGAAGGGGGAAAACAAGGGAAAATTGGTGATTTTACAAAGAAAGTGTAAGCAAAATTATGGGGCAATATAATACAATGATGTTTTAAGTTTAAGTAGACAAAATTAAGAGGGAATGAATTGGTTTCAGGATTGAGTGAGGTCAAAGCATACAAGTTCCAATAAACCCTACCAACAAGCCAGTGAACTATTTGATAAAAAGATTTGGTAGACATGTATGAAAAATGTGGTAGCATAGACAAGGTAGTGAACTATTTAAAAAAAATCCTCAAAGAAATGTCGTCTCATAGAATTCCATGACAAGCAAATGTAATTGACATCTACTCCTAGTTATTAATTATGCAATGTGAAGTAATTGCATAACTGCTTAGGTTGACTTTGTAAAAACTATATTGTAATTGAAATTTTTTCATCTATCAACATTTAGTTGTTAGTTATGCAATGTGAAGTAATGCTTTGAGTTTGAAAGAAGTGCAATGCAATGCAATCAACAATATAAATATAAACTACATAATATAACCATTCTTTTTTATGCTATTGTACATTGATATTTAACCATTGCTCAAGATTAAATTTTCAAAGAGTTTAATCATGCACATGAGGAACAAATTAAATTTCGATTGTCAACTTCTATATATCAAATTATCCAATAATCAAGTGTATGTCCATATACAAAAATAGCATCGACGCCAACTCAAACAAAGTTTTACACTATGTGGCATATGCCATCTCAATATCTATTAAAATTTACATGCCAAAATGTCTATCTCATCCTAAACTACTGGTGGATCATCAAAATGGAGCCTCTTTGAAGCACTCGTTGAATCTGAAGGTAGTTTCACAAGAAAAATTCAAACCACAATTGAGATTATTTATACTATATAATTTAAAATCGAATAATTAACATCAAAATCAATATACATTAAATTTTAATTGAAATCTTGATTACCTGAAATACACGTCTCTTCAAAGGGTTAGGAGTTCTAAAATATGCCAAACCAAATTTTGAAATTCCAATCTATATATGTGAACAAAAACATAAAATTGATCCAAATTAGCATATGATTATTGGTAATAGGAACATATTTACCAAACACAGAATAAAATAAACACATAACTCTTTAGGCTGATCTTTTTCTTTATCTCCTTCAGGTGTTTCGACACCTCCTCCTTGAGGTGTTTCAACACATACTCCTAGAGGTGTTCAAATACCTACTCCTTCAGGCGTTGTGACACTTGTCAACAATGATGTATAACTCATAATCGCCTGTGCATAAAAATGATAAGTACATATGAAACTACCAATCTATGTCGATGTATGTATAATTAATATAAGATCTTAAAAATCTTAATTCAATCCAATTTGAGTTCAATTACCTTACCCTTATCTAACTTTGCGCCTCCATAGTCTAGACAAGGTTGCACCTCGCTCGCACTAGGTATTTCCTACAAGAGGAAAATAAGATAAACATATAATTTATTATATAATTTCATTAATGACAATTCAAATGACAAGCAAGTATATAATAAAAAAATGTAAATGAGTGAGCGCGAAAATATATATTGTGTGCATGTCGAGGCCAAATGAAATGGCCCTAAGGGTGCTATCAGTCACCTGTGTGAGCTCCTCCTCAGACATCAACTATTAAATAGACCATGTAAATAAATATTAGTACTTGATACTATCTCTTATTAATATTCATCTAAAAACAAATGCAAGTTATGAATTTACAACTTAAATCTTACTTGTGTCACTATTCCAATGTCCCCCTCTCTAACAGGAGAGGACTTTGTAGGGTGCATTCCACTCCCTTGCATTTGATCTATAATGTCCACATCATGGAGGTCATAATCAGAAGTGTCCAAGGGATGCTCAGCGGGCTATACAAGAGGACCCAAGAATATCTGGTGGCACATAGTGCAAGTATGTGGCACACAAATATGTGGACCTAAGGAGGATGATGCAGCAGCACTCGGGCCATTGCCAACATCACCAGAATGTGGCTGAGCTATTGTAGAATCATGTGAAACTAAATGACCACTCAAAGAGTGAATAGCCTGAATAGTTTGTGTGGATGCATCTTGGATAATATCGGGATGATATACTGGAGGTGGTGGATGAAGGGGAGGAGGGGTAACATATGGGTGTGGTACTACTCTAACTGCCCTTGGTCTATCCTTGGGCATACCTCCATCGATGCCCTAGAAGGGTTTAATGTCAAAGTAATTGACATGATGCCCTAACACAAACTCAACATATATTTTTTTAATAAAGTAAAATGGTATATCAGAATTGTTGTTTGGTGGTTTATCAAAACCATACACCAACAATCCCAAAATTTATCTACAATGCCCCTATTCGTGCACCATTTTATAGAAATTTTTGGTTTATCAACATTAACTGGCAAACCGGTGCAGGGGTTAACGAATAAAGAGGATATTTGGGCTTTGGTTATTTGGAGATCTTTCACATCATTGTAAGACAATCCACATGCATAATATTCCCTCATGTCTTCTCACCACAAATGAAAGGCATTATGTTGGGTGGAGAGGGTTTCTATATTTTTAATTATTTCCTTCAATGTGTTTGTCATCTCGGATAATCGAGGGATTGTCTTATAAACTTCACAAATGCCCCTCAATTGCTCCAATTTTTCACCAAATAAGTCTTCAATAGGTGGTTGCGAAGGTGGTGGAGCGTTTAGCATTTGTGCATTTTCATTCTTAGCCATAATACCTAATTAAAGTTAAAAAATAATTAATCTAATTGAAATTACACAATATAATTGAAATTATTGTAAAAAAAACCTTGTTTTTAATAAAAATCCAAGAAAAACCCTACTTTTTCACAAAAATCCATAACAAACTCTAGTTTTTGATAAAAATACATCAACAACACTAGCTTTTAATCAAAATCCATAAAAAACATTAATTTTTAATAAAAATTCATTGTAAACTCTAGTTTTTAATAAAAATCAATAAAAAACCCTACTTTTAAAAAAAATCCATAAAAACTACTTAAAATTATACAAATCTAATTGAAAAATTGATTAAAACAAAAAAAAATCCAAAAACTTACCTTTCAAATCAGATATCTAGTAAAATTGGATATCTGATATTGGAGTTCTCACTATGCGCCTGCCTCTTCAACTCTTCAAAATGTTTAAAATGATTTTAAAAGGCCCCTTTTTGTTTATTTATATGCAGCTCAAATCGGATATCCGATTTGTACATCTTGGTTTGGGCATTTCTTTGGAGCAATGTACTGACACCCAAGCCCAAAAACAGTCAACTCCATATTTTTCGCATTTTTGAGTCGATGCAACACGTAATTTTTTTCCCATTGCCACTTGTTGGCCCATCATGATCCTGCACATACTCGGGAGACAACTCTTGATCCTTCTAATGTGGTTGGATTTGGCAATGTTTCCTGCTTATTTACCGTATCTTTCCTTCTAGAATAGATTCTCATATTTGGTTTTGGCTGATAAGGCCTTTCTTCAAGTACAACCATAGGGTCTTGCTCCACAGCCACTAATTTTCCTTTATCTGCCACTGCATGCTCTTTCGTTAAGATACCTACTATGTTCTCAAAATTTTGAAGAACATATTCACTTATATTGAAATCGCCCACAATGTTGGGCATAGGATCATACTCGGGGTTCTTCTTTGTGGCTTTCTCCATCATATTTTGGAAATCCAAGCACTTTGCCTTCCTCTCTTATTGTCCAGAGGAATCAATGAAATTTCTAATGACATCCTTAGGGTAGTAGAAATTGTGTACAAATGGATCACTCTTGTGTAATTCCTTTAAATCAGCAATAAAACCCTCTGGATGATGATTTGTTGCCGGCATACATTTTTCAGCTAATAGGGTGCCAATAATTTAATCAAATCCTTCCAACCTCCTTTTACCATCACAAATTCAAAAAATGTTGTCCATTCAGGGAAGAATAAACCCTTCATTCTTGAGTCTGGCAGATGTGATGTTTGTGATGCTCTCAGTTGCCTCATGATTTCAATAAATCCCAATCTTAATGGCACATCCCTTGGAAAAACATAAGGGTTCATAGTAGTACCATATACACTGAAAATAGTAGTATGAGGGTAAGCAATTATATCACCCTAGTTATGATTCAAATTCAAATTAGGCCTCTTTTCCATGGGCCTTAGAAATTCATGGATTTCCTTAGGAATCCTAGGTAGGTTACGAATCAGAAATTTCCTTAGCCTCGAGGCAAAAACATTGTTGAACACCACATAATCAAACTTGGGATCATCCTTGTCCATAATTTGGGTCCAACATTGGATAGGCAAGTCAATGTCATCTTCCCTCTTTTTCAATTCCATGCCTTTTCCAAAAACCTTCTCACCTCTGAATGGAAACATATGCATCAACAGAGAATACCATAAAAAAACTCACTAGTTCTTTGCCCTGCTTGAGTGCACATAGCCTCTGTGCATCCTATCTGACAAATATGTTGCATAATCATAAACCACATTATAGGTTGCATATTGGATGTGTGCAATTTTTATACATGAGATTTGTAGGCATGGTGGATGGTTCATCTATGCCAAGGATTTGGTAGAGAGAATAAACCGTCTTCTTGAAATAATTAGCAAAATACCTCATGGGGAAAGGCTCCTTCTCATCCTCACCAATCCTAATTTGTTTCATGTTCTTTCCTTTCCCTATAGAGGCAGTATGAATGGACAACATTTTTGTTCTGAAAATAAATTTTGTATTCCTATACTCCTCCCTAAAATAATTTAGGTCGATTGGGATCATACCCTCATTCCATTCATGCAGGTTGAAGATGTCTGCAATTTTTTCTCTAGATATTTTGACCAACTCTTTACCCACATATGACCTGACTACCCTTGAAACAAGATCATGCCTCAAGGAAATGTCCTTCAGCAGATCAATATCCATGTACACATTTGGTACCACCAATTTTCCCAGGTTTAACCTCCAAGGACTGCAAACAGGGACACCCAAATTTGTATTCCCAAACCAATTTTGAAATAATCACCACCCAAAAAATGGAAAATTTGCATCTCTGATACCACACATCTTATCTTTCAACCCCTCTTGAACCCGATAGCCCTAAAATATAATATCTCCCTCGGCCTTTTTGCTAGTAGAGGGTATTAATTGGTCAATTACATCCTGAGAGAGTGTCCTACTTGGGGTTCCTGAACAAGATGTTTTGGTTTGTGGTGCCATAGGTGAAGAAAAGATATCAAATGATTGAGGTCCTATCACAAAGACACGAAAAACCTAGCACCTTTGTTCATATATTAAGACACCACCTATGGGATGCAATTTTATGGAATTCGACCAGGCCTACCACTTATCAATGCATACCCAAACCCAAATAAAGCAATTAAAACAAACAAACAAATTTTAACACTAGATGTTTTCCCTAATTCAAGCCCCTTTTCTTCCTTTTTATTTAGAAAAAAATTATACAAAGAAAGTGTTTTCTCTACTTACGACTTTCTTTATGGTAGGAAATCCCAATTCTGGCCACCACAAACTTTTCAAGATATTTTTTCGATCTCCAGGGTATCTATGAATCAATTGCAATCTTCTAGTGTGTGGAAAAACTATCTTTAAATTCACTTATGTCCTCGTTAGATGGCTCTAGGTGTATTTACTACAAGTACTATTTTCTCATGCGAAAGGCAATGACTCTTACATTTGCAATTCTGATTTTAAATCATATCTGTAGATCTGATTTTTTTGTGGCACATCGAATGATTTTAATTGAGTCAAAACTATTTGAAGACATGCCACCTTCGTTCACCATCCCATTGACTGATGAAGAGTTCACCAGTCGGACACTAAGTCATTCATTGGAGGGCCCCATAGTCCTTTCCCCTCTGGTAGAATGATACACGCGTCACAATCGTGCACACCGTGCAATAGGCTTTAAAATAATATTTTAAGGCTTGTGTGGTGTGCGCTCAACAACCGAGATTTGATCATGTCGCTCTATTATCATCGTTGATTAGCCAACTCAAGTACATCAGGTCGATGGTGGAAATTGGGTCTCACATCCTGTATAGGGACACATTTCACAAGCACGCAAGTTGCACAATCCTTCAAAGATGAGTCATTTCAATCTTGCGCGGTGTGCGCTCATGGACAGGATTTAATCGCTGAATCCGACGGACCAGGTTTCTACACATGTGATTAAATTTAGTAATAAAAAGGGGGCCATGACTAGGTTAACGGGCTATGACCCTCAGGTGGACACACTTAAGACTTAGGACGTAAGTCTATTTTACAAAACATTTCTAGCCCGACCATAGGAAAATTTCTAAATAATCAACGAACAAGTCATGACCGACAGGTCTGTGAGGAAGGGGCTGGTAACAACATGATCAAGATGACTTAAGTCATAACTAAAGCGATCAGCAACCTAGTAGAGCAAGTTAATGCAAAAACATATCACAAGTGTTTAAAGCTTTGGCGATTTTAAACAAAGGTACTAGACCCCAAAAAACCTAAACCAAACCTGTTAATCATAGGAGTAAATGATCATTTTAATCATGGAACCAGCTTAAAATAACCCAAATTTTAAAAGCACTACCACTACCCAAATGTTTTTGGGAGAAAAGGAGTAGCAATGCATACAATAGATGAAAGTTGTGTATGGTTTTCACTATTCCTTGTGTGTCTGTTGAGGAGGCTATAAGAACAATTCCGAGTAGAGAATGGCTTCAAAACAACCCCCATTCTCTATTTTTTGAGGTAGCTTCTACCTTTTTGTCCAATTTTATGGATATTTTGTTGGATAAAGAGTTGGTGAAGATGTTGGCAATACGTTATTGTCAAAAATTTATTTACTCTCTTTCTTCGTTAATGTTGGCACTTGAGAATTATAATTTTGAATTTGGGTTAGCACATGTTGGTAGAATCCTCCCCAAAGTTGAACTAGATGCTTCTATAGTGAAATCTCTTGCCTTGGTTTTTATGAGGTGTGGTTTGGTTTGTGATATGACGAATGAATCATTGTAGAGTCTAGATTTTCAGAGGAAGGATTTGGGTGATGCCCTTTTATTCTCCACTCTTACTTTGTTCAATTCAATTCACCTCCTACTCAAACACCCGATTCAAGGCCTCTACTAATGGTAAATATTTTTTTGTAATGAACTGTGTCTATATTTTGTTGCACAACTCTTCTAATTATATATATATTATGGTTGGTTTTCTCATAGTTAGTACCTTTTTGGTCAGGTTGGCTATGTACTTTAGCTACTTAAATTAATATACTTTTTGTAGCTCCATTCTTGTAAATCCTTTTTGCTTTGTTCAATATAAAAAAGTGTCTTTTAAGGCTAAAAAGACATTTATAATTTTTTGTATGATTCATTTGTTTACTTCTTTGACATATATATATATATATATATATATATATATATATATATATATATATATATTCAATATTACTCTTAATTGTCAAGAAACTTGTATGCGAATAAAAATCATAGTATACTCCACAAAGACATTATTATTTAATAAGTTAATATAACATTAATATACTAATAAAATTAAATTTAATGTACAAAAATATTTCACTGTTCGATGGATGAATTTTCAACATATTTATAAGTTTTGATAAGAAGTGAGTAAAATTTATTGTGAATTATTAGTGGATATTGATAATGTTTAAGCTACAACGATTCATTTAATTCTCTATCTTTTCAATTCTTCAAAGTATTCTGCTGGAAGCCAAGCTACTAAATGTCAATCCAAAAAATATTTGTAATGGTTCTCCCATGTGTTGACGAAGTGCAAATACAACAATTAGCAATTTAGCTCACCTTTTTAAATAAAATTTAATTATTCTTCTTACAAAATTAAATTTAGAATATGTAAATTGAGGTAAGATAACAAGATGAAGATCCTTGATCAGATTGTGCAATATATTTTGTATTAAATTTTTTAACTATTGGCTCATGCTTCAACATAGAGTGATGTAGAACCAAGGTCCAAAATTTTCTATAAATTCAGCTCATCACACTAGTATAGAAACAACAATATATGATTTAAAAAACTACTAAAAACTGCATATAAATGACCAAACATGATCATGTGACCATTATTAGTTTATTGCTAGAGTATAGGAGCGAATTTGCACCCCTTACACAAATTCCCCTTTACCCTCTTACACTTTAGAAAAGCTAAGGCGGAGGCTTAATCCCACTTAAGCCTGTTGCTCACATCCCACTTGGTGCTTGTTTTGTGTGTCAGTGGGGGTGTTTCTATCGGAGACGCCCACGCGATGCGTAGATGTCTGTGCGGCGTACTAAAGTCCCTAGCAGATTCATGTGGCTGGAGTCTACATAGATGTTACACTTCCTATTGAAAGTCAAAGTGTAACGCCCCTCTTCAGTTGGTCGACCCGAATATGGCCGTTTTTCATCTCCTTCCTTCATATTCTTCACTCTCTCATTCATTTAGGGATTTTTGCAAGATCTTGAGTTCATCTCTTCACATTTTCTCCACTCCTTCAAGCATCCACAAGCTTTGTAGCAGCACTTTACACTTCATAGCATAAATCTACCACTCTATCACTTCAACAGTGTGAGCGCAGGACAAACACCATTGTAGCAGAGGCTTGAGTTCCTCTCATTTTCTCCTCCACAAGCCTTGAGTGCTTTGGATAGAGGTGGTAAGCTCCTCTTATCTTCTCTATCATTTTTTTTGAGTAATCACGTACTATTTTGTAGTTTTTTTTGTTTACGTAGCTTTTATTCTCTTCTTTATCATTATTTCTATCGTTGCAAACTTGGTTGTTCATGGAGGTGGAAACACCAAAACGGGGGTTTGAATGAGGCAGAAACCTAAATAGTTCCCCAAAATTTTCCCTCTTTGTTGTGTGTAGGTGGAGATATCATGGAGCAAGTTGGCGAGAAGATTGTTGTTTGAGATCATCTTCATCACCCTTGCGGTAACATATTTCATTTACCACGTTCGTCTTTATGTCTCACTCTTCTTAGTCTTATTCTACACTTCCTAAAACTCTTAAACTAGGTTGTTAGTGCTTTTTTAGAGATTAAACCTCATCTCTCTGGCTTTTTGGTCGTACGGACGCTAGGGCACCTGTGAGATGCCAGCACATCGCGCTGTCATCCCAAAACTGCACTTCTATCCTCGGACAGAGAGCTAGTTGAGATGCATAGTTGACTCTGAAGATCGACTCGCCTAGTCTCCTTTCAACATTTGGGTTTGCAGATTGATCAAAGGACCCCACAATTCTAATCATTATCATCCCACCTATCCTAAGCTCCCTTTAAACTGAGGTAAGTTAGGGTAGCCTTACTGCTCTTGGCCTTTCATGACTTGGGGCCTTTCAATGATTGGTTCCCCTTTCTTACATTTTTGGTGAACTAGACGTGAACCATTTTGGTTCCATTTTGTGATACTAAAATTCCCTTTCCTCGTGTTCTAGGAGTGTTGTAGGTGTGAGTGTTGTAAGTCTTATGCCTTACAACCCAACCTATGACCCCTAGTAGGTGTATTTGGAAGGTTATGATGATTTTTTGCAATGAAACCTTGATTGGGTCATATCCTATCTCATAGACCTTAGGGGGGTCTGTAGAGGTACTGTTTGATGTGTGTGATGGCCTCTTTCTTAAACCAACCTATTCCCTCCATGCAGACTGTGAGTAGTGGTACTAGCATAACCTTCACTTCACAGGACCTGTCGATGGACTTCAATAGAGAACCATCTCCTCTTTACATTCCTGCAAGGATAAATGGGAATATTGTAGCAGGGTTTCTCATTGATCTGACATATCAAGTGACTATCATAACTGAGGAGATCATGCTAATTAACTTCCTGCATAAGGATGGATATGATGCACCTGAGAGTACAGTCTGCACACATGATGTACTTTTTGTACCTCCTAGAGGGATTATTGTCCTACCAGTCCTCGTTGGACCTAAAGTTGTGAGCCTTAAGTTCAACATCATCTTGGGGTCTGAACTCTTTAGAGTGAAGCTAGGCATCCCCTAGCTGGTAGGTATGAATGCAGTTCCCTTGATTGTGCATAAGTTTTTGAATTTTGTTCATGGAGGTTTGGTACATGTTGTCCATGACACTGGTTATAGAGTATCGGTTGCACGTGGCAGCTATACCCTAGATTAATTTTGGCCTGCATCTCTTTGTCCTCTCCCACCTAAGAAGGACCTCTTGTACCATACATACCAAAACTATAAGAAAGGGCGTGCTAGGCCAAAACTAAGGTACCCTCCTTCGCCTTATGCTATTTCACATAGGGCTTGCCTGAAAGATGACAATGATGCTTCCAAGGTGCATAGAAGGGAAGAAGAGAAGCGGTCTCGAGATCCTCCTTCTTCCTCTTTCGTTGTTTAACCCGATGCTTCATCTTGCCTTGGTGTGGTGCCATCCTCTTTTGTCATGCACTTGTGAGAGAATCCCATGGTGCCCGCTTGGTGGAAGGCCAAGCATCCTAAATTTGAGCTTCCTATCTTACCCACAGATCCTAGGCCCATTCGGTATGGAAGAGATAAATGCCCCTATGGAGAGTCCTCTTTGTCTCGGCCTCCACAACCTCCTATTGTTCATGTTCCTAAAATAGTAAACGGGAAGAGGCCCACCGTCAAGGAGCTAGAGTCAATTCCTCCTACCATTTCCAAATCTGCTCCTCTTGTTCCCATTCAGGATTCTATCCTTCCACTCGAAATAGCATGGAGGACACTCCCATGGCTGAGTAGAAGCCTTTTGTCCCTTTGCAAGCTTTGGCTTTCAGTTCGAGGAGTCGTAGGAACCACCTTGCGCGTGAGCGCAAGCATCGGAAAAAGGCTCTCCTAGCTGAGCAAGCCTCCTTACAGAAAAAGGATGAAGAGATGACCACACCTCCTACTATGTCCTCCTCTCTCCCCCCTCCTATCTCTATCCAAACTAACTTTGTATCACTTTCGGCTTCCACTGCGAGCACACATGCACCTGGAAAGGTGTACGTATTTATCGCTCCTTCCACAGAGCCACCTCTGCTGACTTCCATTCTAGATGTCTCACCTTTCCCAAATCCCATGGATATGGTTAATACTTCATTTCTATCCACTACGGTTCTTTCCTCTTCTCCCTCAACCCTCCTTACTTCATCTGTAAGGAGTTCACCTCCTCTGACGAAGAAGAAGGTAGAGCGTGGTCCCTCCAGCAATGAAGGATGTAAGAAGAGCCCACCTTCTCTGAAAGGTGGCCCCAAGTTGACTTGTTATGTCCTAGTGACAAAACTAGTCCCGGCCTCCCCTGAGTTTGTTACCGCTCTCGAGTCTCTCAGTAATCCTAGTGGTGAACTTCAGGTGCAAACTCCTCCATCTGCTGAAGTGAAGCATGGCACTCACGTTAAGTGCATGTTTAACTTGGTGGATGAAGTTTTGACCTTGTTAGCGATCTTCACAAAGTTGTTGACCTTAGACCCACAGGAGTTGAGCGATGGAGACCTCATAGGTCCCTCTTCCTTGGCCCTTGTTGCGAGAGGATCATAACCTCCTCCCCTTAACATTACACCATTGTAGGCTCATCATCCTTCCCACTATGATGATCTAGAGTGGGAATCTGACAACCTCCTAGTTGACCAGTGTTAGGGGGAGACCCTCTTCTTGATCTTTAGACTAGATGTGTGTGTGTGTGTTGTGATGTATTCCCCCGTAATCATGCTATGTGTGCCTGGATGACCCTTGTCACCCTTGTTGGTGCTTGGATACAGGCATGGTGTTTGTGTTGTAAACCTCCCTCTATATGTATCTTCACTCTTCCATATTTGTGATTGAATTTCGGTAAATTGGGGATGATGCAAAGCATCAGGAGCATTTAGGCCTCCTTCCATGTTGACCCAATTTTTTATTTTACTTTGTCTTCAGTGCATTCTTCTTGATTTGGTTAGGGATTGATGATCTTTTGCCTCTCACTGCGGTTACCTACTATTTATAAATAAAGGCAGATCTAACCTTGCGAAACCAGATCCCCCTGTGCCCTTTGTGTGTGATCTCTCTTCTTTTACCTTTGACTTTTTCTTTCTCTCTTATTTGCTTGAGTTGTCCCTGTCATGTGTGACAACGTTACTTCTACATCACTTGGTTTTTAGAAAATGCATTCATTTCCTAATGAATCTTTTCTTGAAGACCCTTCACACGCTTCTTCTCTAGAATTATGTTCTCAACTTAAAACCCTAATGGAACATGTTTCCTTCATCATGGGTTCATAAAGAAAGGACTTGGAAACCTTCCTTCGAAGTGGGAATGGTCTTAGTCTTCCCCTCATGTGGGCGCATATCCTTCCTTTTGAATTCTCTATGAAGTGAACATCTTTCGAAAGGATTCCTTGATGATGAATTGATTCGAGAAAGAAGACATAAGCTTTCGAATAGTGTGTCCCTTGACTAGACCCCTCCCTTTCATGTTGGGTTCCCAAGGGACCCCTTCAAATTTTCTTAGCAAAATTATATGGTGTCTAGCCCGGGGGTAGCCCGACTAGACCGATTTCACATCCTTGCATCTACCTTGGGGGCAGCCCGACTAGACCAATCGTACTTCTTCATGTCTAGTCCGGGGGTAGCCCAACTAAACCTACTTTGCATCCTTATTTCTAGCTTGGGGATAGACCAACTAGACTTCACTTTTCAAATAGCACATCCCTTGAGTAGACCCTCCTTCCTTTTGAAGGGTTCTCGAGGGACCCCTTTAAAATATTTATAGCTTAGTGATGGTCTACGTGACTATCCATTCACTGGCCTGTGTGGACGCTTCCTAACATGTTCTATCTGTAGGTAAACATGTCACCATCTCTGACTCTATGGAGTCCCCTTTGCTCAATCTCCTTCATGTGAGATTTCTTGAAGGATACCTCCCTTGCAGGACAGTGAGCCTATGAAGCACTTTCGTTCTTCAGCTTCATAGTTTTGCGGAACTATGAAGTCCTTTCCTGCACTTCCAAGTTTTCCAGATCATGCTTTGCTTCCTCATTAGTTCAAGTATACATCTCTTACTTTGTTACTTCCTTACTACTCTACTTTATCAAAGCACTCATCAGTACTCGTGCTCACTAAAGTGGGGGAAAAATGTATAGGAGTGAATTTTCACCCCTTACGCAAATTTCCCTTTACCCCCTTACACTTTAGAAAACCTAAGTCAAAGTCTTAATCCCACTTAAGCCCACTGCTCACATCCCACTTGGCACCTGTTTTGTGTGTCAGTGGGTGCGGTTCTATCGGGGAGGCCTATGAGGCGCGTAGATGTCTACGTGGCGTGCTTACATCCCTAGCAGATTCCTGCAACTGGAGTCTACAGAGACGCTACACTTCCTATTGGAAGTCAAAGTGTAACACCCCTCTTCGGTTGGCCGACCCGAATATGGTCTTTTTTCATCTCCTTCCTTCATATTCTTCACTCTCTCATTCATTCAAGGAGTTTTGCAAGATCTTGAGTTCATCTCTTCACATTTTTTCCACTCCTTCAAGCATCCACAAGCTTTGTAGCAGCACTTTACACTCCATAGCAGCAATCTACCACTCTATCACTTCGATAGTGCGAGCGCAAGACAAACACCATTGCAACAGAAGCTTGAGTTCCTCTCATTTTCTCCTCCACAAGCCTTGAGTGCTTTGGACAGAGGTGGTAAGCTCCTCTTATTATCTCTATCATTTTGGTTGAGTAAGCATGTACTATTTTGTAGTGTCTTTTATTTACATAGATTGTATTCTCTTCTTTATCATTATTTCTATCGTTGCAAACTTGGTTTTCCATGGAGGTGGAAACACCAAAATGGGGGTTTGACTGAGGTAGGCCCCTAAACAACCCCCTAACATTTTCCCTCTTTGTTGTGTGCAGGTGAAGAGATCTTGGAGCAATCTAGCAAGAAGATTGTTGTGCGAGATCGTCTTCGTCACCCTTGTGGTAACATATTTCCTTTATCTCATTCATCTTTATGTCTCACTCTTCTTAGTCTTATTCTACACTTCCTGAAACTCTTAAACTAGGTTGTTAGCCCTTTTTTAGAGATTGAACCTCGTCTCTCTGGTTTTTTGGTCGTACGGACGCCAGCGCACCTGTGAGATGCTAGTGTGTTGCGTTGTCATACCAAAACCATGCTTTTGTCCTTGGATAGAGAGCTACCTAAGATGCAGAGTTGACTTTGAAGATCGACTCGCCTAGTTCTTCTTCAGCATTCGGGTTTGCAAATTGATCGAAGGACCCCACAGTTCTCATCATTCTCATCCCGCCTATCCTAACCTTCCTTTAAACTGAGGTAAGTTAGGGTAGCCTTACTGCTCTTAGCCTTTCATGACCTGGGGCCTTGCAGTGGTTGGTCCCCCTCTCTTACAGTTAGTCATTTATAATGCGACCAAATTGATGACTAAAACACTTTTAGTCATTTACTGGTTTTTTTGATTGATCGATTTGGTAGTATATTTAGTTGTTGATTTAGTCATTGATTGATGTAAACTGGTCGCTTATTTAGTCATTTTTATTTACTAATATATTTAGTCATTAATTTAGTCATTGATTGTTGTTAAATGGTCACTTATTTAGTCATTTTTATTCACTGATTTCTGTCTATTGGTAGTGTATTTAGTCATTAATTTTAATCATCATTTTGATCAATTTGGTAGCATATTTAGTCATTTTTATTCACTGATTTTATTGGTCATATATTTAGTCATTTTTATTTACTGTTAACTATTTTTTGTCAATTGGTAGTATATTTAGTCAATTTAATTATTAATTAACATTAATTAGTATTATATTTAGCTATTTTAATTGACTGATATTTGAGGATTTAAACATAAAACACAGAAATAAACATCAATCATCAATTACACACAATAAGACAACCATTGAGAAGGCATTAAAATCGTTGAACTTTATTAAAAGAAAGGTTTTCTTACAGCTTGTACAAGTCTGAAATATTTATCTTGCTTGAAAAATGCTTAGAAATAGAGTATATACAATTTATATTTTCAATCACAAGACTAAAAATCTGAGTTACAATACACATAAATGACAAGAAAGAAACTTCTCCAAAAAACTTCTACAATGATGGAAACACGTGCTTGGATCCCTTCAATGCGAGCACATGCCCCTTTCATCTCTTAAAACTTCTACAATGTGGGCAATCTTCTTGGAGCAAGTTGTAACGTGTAGAATCCAATAAGGAGAGTGTTGATCATGTCCCATATATGAAGCTCTCTCCTTCAATGCAGCCAACAATAACCATAAAATATTTCCTCCTTTATATGCAATGTGCCATATGATATGAGCAATAGGGTGTTGCCTTTTCCACCATGAATGAAGTTGTGCCTCAATACAACCAATAAAATTACTATTATTCTCAATTCAGAAAGAATAAAAGTGCATTATATATTGCAAATTTACAAAAGTAAGTCCAAATATAGAAGAAAGATAAATCAATTAAAAAATTGTAGGAGATAGATCACATCCAAAGACATGGGAGAGCTATGCAAAATTGGAGAAATTGGCTTGGCAAATGAAGGGAGAAGGGTATTTCCAAATTCAAGACTTTTACTTAATGTTGCTGAATAGAAGAAAAAATAATCATTTATCTGCCACCATAGTTAAAAGTTAGCAATTGCATTTGGTTTTTTAAACATGGCCCTTGGTACAACTATTAGAGTTGTTAAGAACCTTCGAGTATGTTTTGATTTTTACACTGCATCTAAATTCATCTCCAAGATTGTTGCAAGAGAAATTGTTATGAGAGATGTGAACCATTTCCATCATTTTAAACAAGGACAATGTTCTTGTGGAGAATATTGGTGATGCTAAATGAAACAACCTGAAAAATAGGCTTGCACTATATAATAATGTGCACTACATCAGATATCCAGTAATAATGAAGGGACATCCATCAAAGTATAACAATAGGGATTTTGTGTCATATGTTGTAGTTACAAGTGCCTTGTTAGAAATACATGAAAATGTGGAAGCATAGACAAGGCAAGCGAACTATTTCAAAAAATGCCTCAAATAAATGTGACAAAGACTTCACAAAACCTTTTGCACAACCACCGCAACACTGCACAGTGGTTGTTGGGCCTTCATGGTGATACGGGGAGCTTGTGCAGAAGGTTTTACAAGAAAATTAAGCTACAATAGAAGTTGCATCACTATTTATTGAATGTGCAATTACTAAAGTCTTGTTTGATAACCATTATGGCCTACCACTGGAGCTACATAAAATACCACCCACAAGTTCAACTGATGTGGGAAAATCTCATGCCTCCCTACTACAACTTGACTCTCTCTCTTGCCGCCCTATTCATTAACCACTATAGAAATAGAAGATGACATTAAAATCCTCAATTTCATCGACATGGGGTGAAACTCTATCAATACTCACAACCAGCGAGCTGCTCACAACACATTTTGGTAGAATCAAGATGCGCTCAAAATTGGATTAGATGTATTTTAGACCAAAATTAAGTGGCAAAGACAATCTAAAATCTATGAGAAAATAGATCATCATTCTTACATATCACATACACATCAAAGAAGAGGAATAATGTAAGCCTTCATGAAACCTTCTGCACAACCACTACAACACCGCACAGTGGTTGTTGGGCCTTCATGGTGATACAAGGAGCTTTCCCTGCATCACCACGAAGGCCCAACAACCACCGTGTGGTGTTGCGGTGGTCGGTCTTCTACACAACACCATTCTCTATATTAGCACATGTTTGAACAGTTCATGTGAAACCCTATCACCCTTTACACCATTTTCATGAATTCCTTGAAAACACTATTCAATTACAACTTTTATATTGCCTTCAAGAAATTGTTCCACATATTATTTAAATTTGTGGGTAGTAAATTCAACTCTCATCTTGTTCATATGGATTATAAATAAGGAAAGTGTTATAAACTAAAATCATTCTTGGATTGGATATATCAAGCCTTTCATTCATTATCTTTTCTTTTTGGTTGTATGGCTTCCTTTGTGATTATAACATCTTCCAAGAGTTTAGTAATTTGGGTTGTTTATGGCCTTCTTGTATTCAAAAGCATGTTTGGTGGCAAGGGTTTATTTAAGTCTAAAGCCACTTACTTGGTAGTTCAAATGGTCTTGGAACTCCTAGTAAGTCAAATTACCAACTCATATTTTCTCTCTAATGTAAATCATTAATACTATTGTGAAATAGTTTATGAATTTTGTTTATAAATTGTGATAGGTGGGGCGTGTGGATATGGCTCTTTTGGAAGAACTATAAATGAAGGAGAAGTAGTTGCTACTTCTGATTTATATAAAAATGGCATCGGATGTAGTGGATGCTACTAGGTAACTTAAAGGGTGATTTTTCATGTTTTTTCTTATTAGATGTACTTAAATTTTGTTTATTGTTTGATTATGTATGTAGAGGTTAAATAATTAAACAAAGGGGATTCATAGAAAGGGTTAATCTAAGTTGTCTCTAAGGAGATAAATGAAGTTTTAATCATCACTCTCAAGAACCTTAAACATAACACAATTGTAATTTAGGTATACTTTTTCTTCATAAATAGTTGGGATCATGGTTTATGATCTAGTTTTATACACATTTTGGGTGATCCATCATCAAGATGAGATAGTCAGAAAAGAGAATTTCCTCATTTGAATGATAGATCAATGAATATAGTCAAGAAAATAATTTAAAAATGGACTTTGCAACCTAGATAATCGATATTTATGACTTGAATTTTGTAATGGAATGAACTAAAACAAATAACATGCACAAACGAGGAGCTTTGCACAGAGGATGGAGTAAAAATCATTGTGAAAAACTAAGGTGAAGGCAATAGAATCGATTTCATTATGACCTCCACTGCATTCTCTAAGTTAGCCCGGCCTGACAAAGCTAAGCAATTAATATCACTGGGAGTGGTGGACATAAAATACAAAGGGTGGGTTTGATTTTGGTTAGCATATTAATTCATGAAAGATCAATATAATATACAATAGTATGATCCAAAATTGATGGGCCTTGTTTCTACTTTTTTAAAATTTAAAATGAAGAGTATGTTGCAAATATCCTGGTTACAATCTGATGATCAAGATTGATGAGAGAAAAAAGTTTCCCGACTATTTGGAAATACAATTTTGGTATCAAGGAGGCCAAAAGGATATTTTATCAATAGATCATTCCTAGTTATTGCAGGATTTTAATTGATTTTCCTATCATTTAATTAAATAAAATCTATGTCATTGAAATATAAACATTTTGAGTAGAATTTTTTTTGGAATAGCTTAAAGGACAAGTAATTGTGGTTAATACGCTGAGATTTAGTAGTAGAAATTTTTGGTAAACTCTTAATTACAATTCAATTACAACTCACTTTCTCCAACAGTAATCTCATTTGCATTTGCAGGAGAAATATGGTGAGAAAAAGACAGAAATGAAATGAAACCATAGCGCTGTATGGGACGTGATAGGTCTCACAAACTCTAGGAAATAACCTAAGAACCTTGGATTTCCTTAATACTCTCGTCTAACCCACCATGATCTAACAGTCTCTTGTGTTTTCCTTTATCTCCAACCATATACTTGTAGACTACTTTTAGAAGTTTGTTTACTATCCTCTTTTATATTTTCCATAGTTTGTAACTCATCCATTAGCATCTTGAAATTTTAAAACAAGATTCTTAACACTTCTATCATGATTTTAAGTGTGATTGTGTAGGCTATCTTGTGACCTGCATAGGTGACCTATGGGTTATTTGTCATCTATCCTTCATGCACACTTGTCATACAATCCCTAACTTATAACTGCAATCTACAACATTTCCATGAAACAAAACCTTAAGGCCTAATTCAAGAAAGTGTCTCATAAAAATCCTTATAGACTACCTTCTACTCACACTCACAATGTGGAGATAGAATCACTTACACACTGTGTCACCAAAAAGTGTAGCCTTTGACACTTTTCACTCATTTGGACCCTTGGCTATGGATTTTGGACCTTTTTCAACCTCTTTTTACCCTTTTCTAAGCCTTATGCCAAAGTGTTGTGAGGTGTTGTAAGACATTTTCACACTTTCCTAGGCTTGTCATCACTAAATCAACCCTTTCCTATGCTATAATGACCCCTTAATGCACTTACATGCCTTACTTTCGTATGTTTCGGAAGACAATCCCAACAAACATTATTAATCACATCTTAATCCCTAAAAACCAATAAAAAATGCCCATGTGGACTAGGTTGACACCTTGGGTGACCTAGTCCTATGTGGCTTAAAAATCAAAATAAACTTAAATTTCTTTCGAGATTTTGTCTCCTAAACCCTAAGGTTGGCTTGTATGGTGTTATTTTTAGGAAATTAGGGCACAACTTGTATAAATAAGGGTTTTTCCCCTCATTTTTCACTTCTTCTATCTCATTTTTCTCCTATCTCATTCTTCTACTCACCACTCTTCTTAAGCAAGCTAGGGTTTGAGTAGTCTAAGTCGTCAAGGCACCTTTCAAGAAGAATCTAAGGGTTGAATCCTCCATTGTTGAAACTCAAGATCAACCATCAAGGCAAGGTAAATTCCATAACTCCATTATTTCATGCTTCTTTGCATTATCTCATCATTTTGGTTTGATTACTCAAAAGGGGTTTGACCAAGGCAAACCCGCATGCCCTAACAATCATTAAGTTTCCCCTCTTAGTGTGAATTGCAAGTCTTGTATGTAGATTTAGCAAAGAACCAAGGTGGAAAAGTCTTCATCAACTTTTCCAAGCTCTTCAAGGTTGGAGAAACCTTAGTTGAAGCTTGGAGAACACTTGCAGATCAGAATCTTCACTTTCAGGACCAGATACCTGGAGAAGCAGAAAGTGCAGATCAGGAGCTTCATATTCCACTCTCTAATTTCCAAAAATTTAGAAGAGGACTAAGTCACAAACAATGGCAACCTGGTCCCACTGAACCTATTTTTCAAATATTTTGGTAGATCTGGATACCCATTTGGCAAAATCGAGCTCTGGTGTAATTTTCTAGATCTGGGACTAGGTCGCCCAGAATGGTGTAAGTGTCACAGTAGGCCTAAATTCTAGATTCAGCAGCATTTCTAGGTGCACCCCTTCATTTCCATTCATTTATGTAGATGTTTGTTTGTGTTTCTTAGGTCATTTTCATATCATTATGTGTTTTCAAACATAGTTGCATTCTCTAGGTTTTACATTCATAGTTAGTTTCTTTTATCAGTTCATTGCACTTAGACACACTCCACACATCACTTTAAGCCCCCAATCCTTTGAATGAACTCACCCAAAAATCTCTTAGTGCGAAAGAGAGTTATTTCCTAACCTAGCTTCTAGGTGAAAAACCCTAAGAGCCTATTGGGGAACCCTCTTTCCCTAAATGCATTATTTTTGGTGGTACAAATACTTCTATTCCAAAGAACATTCTCTTGTTCATGATAATTTTAGGATTCACTTATATTTACAAATATATGTCATTTGGTTTGACATGTCATTATAAACTACCTTTATAATCTCCATTCATTGTTTTTCATGAGAGAAATATTTTGTGAGTACTCAATGAAACATCACATACCTATGACTGCTCTTGTGACTATCTTGAAACATGTTTGTATTATCTTCACAAACCATTTGCTTGAGTTATTGTCTTTTGACTTGATAACAATGACTTATTTTTTACCTTGTCTAACAAGGTTTAACATGGAAAACCTCCATAGATTTTGATGAAGGTGCTAGGGTTTAACAAACCTAAGATCTTATCACTATTCATAGCTTTTAATATTCATAGAGACAAAATCTACCATGGAAAATAATGGAAATTAACTCATATTTCATAAGTAGTAATTTATGTTTTTCACACATTCATTTGAGAAATTAATATTCAAATATCAATTTTAATTGGGTGTTCCTAGCACATCTCTTGTAGAATGATATAATACTGAAATTGTTTATAGAACAAAAAAAAAAATCTCAAAGATTCAATTAGCTAAGTCAAATCCCAATGTCAATAAATAATGAATTATAAAAACAAGTTGAATTGAAAAAATAAAAATGTAGATAACATTATGTACGACTAGCATCTTTGTTAGGGGATTAGATGGCCACAAAAAGGGCTCAAACAACATCAACTCTCGATGATTGATTGCAGTAGATCCATGGATTTGAGACCCAAACCCTATTGAAAAGGAGCTAACACCATGGAATTTGGGGCTACACAGACATGGGTAACACAACAATTTGTATATCTAAACTAAATTGCATAAAATTTTATTGAAAAAGGAAAGTACTGTGCAACTGAATTGGAGAAATTGGCTTGGCAATTAATGCAGTAGGGTATTTCTAGATTCAAGACTTTTACTTAATGTTGTGGAATAGAAGAAAAAAGAAACATTTATTTGCCACCATAGTGAAAAGTTAGCAATTGCATTTGGTTTGTTAAACATGGACCCTGGTATAACTATTAGAGTTATTAAGAACCTTTGAGTATGTTTTGATTTTCACAACAACTATAATGCAAAGACCACTGCATCATATTGTTGTTGCCTACTAATTTTCATTGCATGGACTTTCCTTGCCTTGAATTGAGAAAAGAGATAAAGAAGTCACAGTCATATGTCATGCAAATTCAACACTTTGAAGGAAGATCTGATTCCATACACCTGGGAGATTTGGTGCCTCTAAACTCGATAGAGACATATCCTTCAAATGTGTCATGACAGTGCAAATTATAAAATAAAGTGATGTATCATTGAACAAGCTAGAGCTAGTTCATGTTACATGTTATGATATCATCTTAGACCTAGTACATATGACAGTTGGGTTCTGGTTAGTGTGCATGTGTGACAAGTGAAGTAAAAAATTAGTTGATTTAATAAAGGTACTCATGCCAATTTATCTTGAAGACATGCTTCTTTCAGTGGTTGCCAGGGTTGCATTGAAGAACATTATAATGAGGTTATTACAGGGATATGGGATTGTGCAAATTAAATGAATGATGTTGAGTGCAAGTTAGTGAATGCATGAGTATCATATCAAGCATATAAACAATGAAAGTGTAGTCTTGAATAGGTTTGGTGAATAAAGTGATTGTATCAAAGCTAGCCTTGAGAGGAGCATGTACATTATAACACTATCACACAAATAATATTAAAGGGGTAGGGTTTTGATAGGAATCAATTAGATCCCTATAAAAGTAATCAACTAAGGGTTTTTTTGTGAGCTTCATGAGATATTGAAAGACAGGGAGTTAGACCATCTTAGTTCATTATCAATATGAGGTCCATATTGAGCATATTATTCACCACCAAAGTAGAATTCAATATGGTATATATTATGTCACAATGAATCTCTCTTATTTATTAATATGATGATATCAAATCTTAAAAAATTATATAAACCAGATTTTTAACCAATTTCACTTAAAACTTATGAAGATGCTAGTAGAGAAATAACATACAGTCAAAACCAGACAAAGTGCTAATAAAATATAGATTCCCATTCTTTTTATTTGGCAATTTAGGATGTATTTGTCTTCTACAAGAAAAACTCCTTGTGTCCTAAATTTGGATACATAACTAACTTTAATACTTCAATCTTAAGTTATATCACTCAAATCAATCTCTCTTCATATTAGAAGACCAGTAATAGAATAAAAGCTTTAACATTTCTGAAATCATCAAATGTACCATTTGGTTTTGTGAATTCTTCTCAAAGAGAGTGCAATTGCATGATCCAACTCCTCATTTTCTTCCTTTGATGATGGACCATCTTGAAAAATAGTCCAAATACAATAAGCAAGAGAACAGTAAGAATCTTGAAATAATCAAATGAAACAAGTCTTATAGAATAGTATAACCAAAAAACCAAGTTGGGAATGTGAAATGCAAGAATATCAAGAATCTAGAAAAATAAATAGTTTTCTACCACCCAAGGAAAGCTAGGAACCAACTATCATGGTAACCACATAGCATCTTAAAACACACCATTTCTACTCCAAATACATGCATTGTAGGTCACTTCCAAGTCCATTTAGAAAAAAAAAATTATTATAGAATATTCAACATGTGTATCTAATTTTTGTTATACACTTTCCATTCTACTGAAGCACCAAAGCTATTATAGCTCTATGAGAAAAAGCTAAATAGGAATCTCAATGGAATTTATTTGTTTCTCAACCTCACTGGTAATCTGTTTGAAAGCAATCACTAGTGAAAATAAAAAAACTCAATAAAATGGGAATATTGAAGCTATTTAAATTATAATGAATAGTGGCAAGTATATTACCATGGGACTTCGAGATAAATTCCAAATAAGATCATCACTTCCAAACCCTTCAGGACAACATCCTTTTGATTGTTGCAAGAGAAAATATTCCAAGAGATGTGAACCATTTCCATAATTTTAAATAGGGACTAGAAGTTTTTTTTACTGACATTGAATCAAAAGGATATAACCATCCCTTGCAACATAGGGATTTAATTTCATTTTCCAAGCAAGAGGTTTTTGATGACAATATTCAAGAGAAAATAAATAGTGCCATGTAGATAACACGGATATGAAGTTGTTAAGGTCACAATAAGTGTGTAGGAATGCATGAGAAAGTGGTCTTAAACCATGAAATGAACTCGGTCAAAAGGTAGGGGTAGGACAATCTGAAATGCATAACATGGAAGCTTGTAGGCCTTTCATGAGAAATGGTATAGAAGGTAGAAAAACTATGTGTCAAAAGGATTGTGCAAGGGCAGTGATCATATAGAAATGATAAGTTTTTTTATGCCAAAAGACAATGAATACTTAGAATGAGTCCAATGATGAATGAGGACATGAAGTTTGCATATGATTCATCACCATGATAGTGCCAAGTGCAAGCTACATGGACAACTCTTAGCTATACCTTAAATAATGAGAGGTTCATGAAGACATGAAAGTAGAGTTTTGAAGAGGACAATGCTCTATTAAATATAGTCATGTTACAAATGGAAAAGGATTTCACCATGAAGGTCTCCTTGAGCATTCAATAGTGGTAGACCTATTAACAAAGGGAAATGAATTGTGTATAAACATTTATAAAAAGGAAGATTACATATAATAAAAGATGGTTATAAAATTGTTAATACTTTGGGGTAAATGATTAAATATTTTTTCAAAAAGGTGTGAGGGTTCGAATATGTTGCAATCTTACACTACTAAAGAGAGTAAATAAACTGATATAAGTAAAGAGAGTAAATCTACTGATATGAAAGGCATTATTTGGCACAGTACAATACATTAAAGATATTTAGACTATTTACAAAAATCCATTTCATAGGTCTATGAACAAAAATCTCTAGGTCATATCATTTAAAAGAAACCTTCATAAACCAAAAAGACAAATTGCACATTAAGGCACTGATTTGCTACCATATTTTTAGGGAAAATCCTTCTCACAACTTCATAGTGTTAAAGAGATTAAATCTACTGATTTGGATACATTCTTACAAAAAGACAACATAATAAAATCCCCATATCACTGGTTATTGAATCCACTGCAAAAAGATCTATTATTCAAAGGAATCCCTTGAAAAAGCACATTGAACATTAACAAATTATTATCATCTAGAAATGTGTTTGCACAACTTTGAAAAGAATACACCAAATCCATCTTGTAAACACTCATGTGAGATATTATATGGTTAAAAGATCAAAACCGAGATTATATAAGTATCCATGATATATACTTAAAACTTATGTTTGGTATAGTGTAGTATAGTGTTGTCTTAAAATATAATAACATTAGCCAGATAGTTGTCTATATGAAAAAATGCCCCTGATTATGCGTAGGGCTACATTTTCATAACATAATATTGGAAGGTTTACTAGGGATTCTAGAATAAGCCTATTGAAACCCTAATTATTGGAACTCGAACGCTGACCCAAGGACCGTAGTTTGCATAATGCTGGAACTTTTACATGACATTTTAAACAAAAACCCTTACATTTGGAAGCTTTACAGGGCTTCTCAATATAAGCTCAAAAAACACCAAAATAGGGGAAGAATTTTGCACTGAGTCATACTACATTACCTACATCCTTGTTTCCTAAAGTTATACTTGCAGAAAAAGTCCTCTATTCTTCAACAAACGTTTGCAAAAAGGCTCGAGCTGCAAATCCTAATCCTCTTCATACATGGAAATATCGTTCATTAATGAGCATCTGGCAAGAACAAGATGAAGGACTTTTTGTACTAAAGATATCAGTTCGAGCTTACATTCCTTTGTGAGGCTCTTGACTCTCAAACTAACAAAAGGACAATAGAGGAAATATTTGCATCCTGCCAATAATTTCTCAATTGTAGCAATGGAGAGGAAATGATTAGCATCCTGCCAATAATTTTTCAATTCAAAATATTTTTTTAACTATCCACTTTTATTTGTGTGACTAACTATTTAGTCATTTTTATTTGTATGACTAAATAATTTTTTAGTCAATGACCAAGTTAGTCATTTGTTTACTCATTTATAGTTGAGTTGCAAAAAACTAGTAGAATTTAGTCATTTTTAGTTGTTGTGACTAAATATTTTAGTCATGTAGTCATTTATTTGCCAAATTCTACTAGTGTGATAATCTTGATTAAAGCTCTATCTCTGGTTCAAAAATTATTATGGAATTTGATACACCAATTTGTCTAACCATTCCTCAACGACAATTAGCCTTCCTAGGAGAAATTACTAGCCAAATAATTAGACAAGTTTTCAGGATAGGTAGTAGATGGACTATAGTCTTTATCAAGATGGTGTTGGGCTTCAAATTTGTAGAAGCTGCAGATAGATATCTCGGATGAACACCAATATTTCTTTACAATTCATGGCTTCTTCACTAGACATTGGAGCTTTGCAGTTTGATGTGTTGCTCTTGGTGAGTTTGATGGTTTGACATGATTTTCTAGGAGGCCTAGGGGATGTTTTGGCTCCTACACACATTTGAGTGGGAATCCCTGAACCAAGGCGTATTCCATGCTTCTTAAATGAAGGATTCATTGTAACCTGACATCCTTTTGTGTCAAATTTATGCAATGTCACTTTAGTGGGACATCGTCAACTAGTTATCGTGGGATTTGATTTTCTAAGGAATGATTTTTTTTTGTAATTTTGATAAATGTATGTGAATATTGTATTCTTCTACTAGCAGGATTCTATTACTCAGTAACTTTCTTATGTACATTTTTCAAGCACATTTATACGTGCTACATTATCAAAGACATAAATGTCAACATGTAGATTTATATAATTTCTATTAAAATTATTTTTATATTATTACATCTTTATTCTATGTTTTTTAATGTAGCAATTCAATAATTATCATGTCGTCTTCTTTTTATTGATTTCTATAATTTTGTGGGATTATTGTTCATCGAAGAAAATTTGGTTGCAGAACTACAGGTTAATGCCATATGTACCTAGGAAATCTTTAAAAGATTCATAATTAAGTTTCTCTTCTAATCCAAAGCGAGCAAAATTATTCATTTGATAACTTGATATTAAAAATGGTAGAAAGTACATGGCACATGTTTTCTTTTTATTGATTTCTGTAATTCCACGAGATTATTGTTCATTGAAGAAAATTGGTTGTGGAACCATGGATTAATGCCATATGCACATCTAAAGAGAGCGATTTGATAACTTGATATTGAAAACTTCATAATGTACTATACATGATGATTTCATGAATCTAATTATCAGTTGAAATAAGATTTGTAATAGATTTCATATCATTTGAGTGGCGTGCTTGACAGATTGAAAGTTGAGGTACATTTTGCATGTAGTCAGATGTCAAATCAAAATAAACATTGTAAGTGTAAGTGGCTCTCACAAGATTAAAGTTGGCTATTTGGTTAGTGTAAAAAAGTAATTATACCTCACATGACTCACAAGTAAATAGGGATTATGAGCTTATAAATGACCCATAAATAGGGATGGTGAGCTTAACTGAAATCATTCTTCAAAGGCTTTAATTTTGAGTGTAATGATTTGAATTATGATAAGAATTTATATTTTGCAAGGTTAATAAGGAATAAGATGATGTTGTGGTATTATTGGGGATACTCTAAATTCTCCTACCTCTAGTTATGTATTTATAGAGTAAAAGAGAGACCAATTTCCTTCAAGTTCAAAATGGGTGGAATTGGAAAGAAGTTGATCTGGTTCACCTAGCCCTTGAGCCAATTTTTGAACCAGGATGAGGGCTCTAATGAAGATAAGTGCTTTCATAGAGAGTACAACCACATAAGTATTTTAATCTTGTTCGCATTGAAAGCTGTTGATTTTTATACTTCATTTTGATATTGGCCCTCAAAGAGGAACTGTGGACTTTCAAATTCATTATGTGCTTTCCCAGTGCCTTGGAGTTTCCCAAAGATGGTGGTAGCTAATTTACTACCCCTTATCTTTTGCATAATTCCAATTGGTAACCAAGATAGGTATATTTTCTATATTCACAACCCCCCTTTTCCAAGCATGATAGGTAAGCCTTGTGTATTTTAGTTCAATCATTTTAGGTTGTTCTGGTGGGTCAAATTGAGCATATTATGCAATATCATTTGTCTTAAATGTTTTAATTATCGGCTCGTGCTTCACCATAGTGGGATGTAGAACCAAGGTACAAATTTTCTATAAATGTAGAACCATAGTGGTGGCTTGGATCTATCATGTGAAATCCCTAGATCCCAAGTATGGTTGGCAAGTCCCATGGTTTGAGAATATGATTTGCATCCCATAACACCACTACTAACTTGGAATCAATTGTGTCTGATGTAAAGTGACATTTGTCATTTATGCAAGAGCTTGCATCCTCTAAAGCTATGTAACATTGTAATTCAATTGTAATAAAATAAATTATTGTGTTATTCTTCATAATTCATTTACAGTGAATAATTATTTTATGTGTTCAATGTCTATTCAAATTATAAGTAATTAAAATTAATGTTACTAGCACTTGCACCTAAATGAGGTTCAAGGATTATGCCGATAGAAAACTGTGTGTACGTTAATATGTTACAAAGTATGTGTTTACGCATGGATATGCTACAAGTTGAAAGTTCTAGTTACATGTGGCTAGATTAAACAATTAATAATAAATGATAAATAATGGAATGAAATAAACTTAGAAAATCTAGATGTTTCCTTCAAAAAATTAAGTATTATCTATTATGAAATATTTGCATGTAGATTTAAAACATAAAGTAGTACAAATGAAAAAAGAAAGTTTCCATCAAATTGACAAAAAATACTAAAAATGGAAATAGGTTGACAAATGTTGTCAAATTAATATTTATTTGGCTTTTATGTGATAAGTGAGATTTTGGAGGTTTTTACCATTAAATGGCAACATTTTTACTATTAAACAACAATCTTGGTAGGGTTTGGTAAAATGTTGTCACTCTTGCTAGTTTGCACTTTGCTAAAGTGTTTCCTTAAGTTTATATGTGAATTTAGGTTCAAAAGCCCTAAAAAACCCTACACTTTATTTTTAATTTTTCGTTGACCTACTCCTGCGATTCTCAGTGTCATTGGCCATTTTATTAAGTCCTTTGCAACATTAAGTTATTGACCCTTTGATCCTCTCCTAGTGTTGAATTAAGAAGAATATTTTACATGTGGTTAATAAAATGGCATAAGTGATCCCACACTTAATGTATGGTTCCCAATGCTTATTATTCCTTTCCACTAATACGCACCATGTATTTTATTAAGGAATGGAACACCCATGAAACTACAAAAAAGTTGACACTCGACTCCTTTTAGTGGTTTCCTTTTAGTATGATTCCATGAATCCATGAATAGTTTTATAAAGGCTAAGTTAATTTCCACGAAACCACAGAAAGGGGATAGGTGTCAATGTCATGCTTTTTAAAGGATTTTTTGGGTCCATGGGATGATTCAAGAAGATCTATATGTGACTTGTGGAACCTCGGAATAAGAATACATGGACTTATCTCAATGTCTCTAATGGGTTTTCTATCAAAGGCTAGGAATGTGATAAAATGACAATGCGTGGTGAATTTTACGGGTCCACAGGATGATTCAAGAAGATTTATATGTGACTCATAGAATCGTGGAATAAGAACACATGGAGTTGTCTCAATGTATCTAATGGGTTTTCTATCGAAGGCTAGGATCGTGAGCAATGGAATGATGACACAAGCCGCAATCTCATGAGGATTTTGTATCCTAGCACACTTAAAGTTTAAAACAACTTTAAAACACATGTTTATATCATAAGTTACTCAATCGTTTGATGAACATTGATGGATGGATGTAGTTGAATTTTGGAATGAGATGCACATTAGTGTTAGGCTTGCGAACTCAAACCTCTGAAACCACCCTATAACCATTAGATTTACAAAGATCAACGATTGAGAATTTATTTGAAATGTCCATCATTTTAATGAAATTATCTCATCAAAAGTGATCAATTAATAGAAGGTGCGAAAATGCAAGACAACTATTGAATTTATTTCTAAGTTTCTGTACAAAATTGTAATGTACTAATTTTGTAGTCCGAAGGTAACATGTTTCATTCACTTTAATATTCAAGATAAAGAAAAAAAAGTGAACTTTCTACTACTAAGTGATTTTATGTTTGAGTGATAGGGTTAGAACACAAGGAGATTGCTCATTGTAGTGCACCAAGGAGATTATAGATTCTATTAGTTTTACAACCAATTCATTCTTTTAATTTTCTTTGTATTAATCTTTTCAAGAATTAAAATTCGGGTAAGTGAAAGACATAAATATTACGTTTCATCATTTCTTAGATTCTTATTTTTCAAACTTTGGGTTTAGGGTTGAGAACTTGAGAGACTTAGGAAAAATTAGGGACTTAAGAGGGACTTCACATTGTAATGGCATGGCTATCACCACTACCAGACCAATTGTTGGGAAAGGCAAAGAAAAATTAGATTATGTTGGAGTACTTAAAATGCCAAGTTTCACGGATGAATACCATGATATTTATGATCTTGAAATCTATGGTAGGCTTACCATAGAACTTATAATTTCATTTTAGAATAAGGTTGCAAAGCAAATGCAAATTCAAAATATTCAAACAATAAAAATTAATAGTGTCATTGCACTATGGGTAATTGGATTAGGGTGCATGATGTTACATGAGGTTTTCACTTTCCTAGAATTTATCATGGTCTATGCCCACAATTATGATGATAAAAAAGAGTAATTGTTAATAAAGATAACAAAGAAGAAATGTTATCCATTACTGTACAAGAATTTGGAAATGTGTTGGGGTTTATAACTAAAGAATTTGGAAACGTCCACATTGACCTAGAAGTTTAGGGTAGCAATAGTAACTTATTAAAAAATAATCATAAGTCTCCTTATGATTTGGGAATTTTTAAACCATAGGCTCAAAATACTATTTCCATGCTATCATTTTACCTCATAATAGATAGCAATTGAGAAATGGGTGCAAGCCTCATTGAAATGGTATATAATATCCATTATCCTACGAAGCCTATCAAATATAACTTTCTTGAGAACATTGTAGAAGAAATGCATAAACAATCTTTAATGATTAAAGGAAGTTCCACTAAGACATTTAGGTTCACAACATACTTGTGCTATTTTTTTCTATTCAAATTTAGTGGAATGTTTTAGACCAACAAGTTTCAGATTCAGCCCTATACAACTACTGGGGGAAAAAAATAGCCCCTAGTATATGATTAGATAAGGATACATGATTCTTAAAGTAAATACAATCATTTTATAGACTACTTCTTGACTCCATTGTATCAAGTAATTACAAATACTCCAATGCCTAGATTCCCTATGTCTTATAGAAATTATATTCAACTAGGAAAATAAATACAATTGGTTGATTGGTACTTAATGGAAGAATATACTGTGCTAAGATTTTATGGATCGGGAGTAGAGCCATACAAATTTCCAATACATGTGACAAAATGGTTTTTGCATTGAAATGTGTAAGGCAGATGGAGAGTATTGATCAACTATAGTTTGTTAATCAGCAAAAGAAGAGCATATTTCCTTCTTTACCTTTTTCATGTGGAGGGTTCACATTCGAGAGAAAATAATTTAGTGTTGCACATGATATTCTAATTATTTTTCAATTTGATGTTATCTCTCATTGGTAGTATGATCCATGTGACACCATTAAATTAAGAATTATGGCCAATAAGAATGTTGCAAGTAGAATTCAACATCAAAGTAAACCCTTGCTTAAAAACTTGAGAAACAAGGATTCTTGGGATGAGGTCAAAATAGAAATGGAGGAAATTGTTGTTGATAAAGGTATTTCTTTTTAACAATTGTTAGCACAAATTATGGCATTGCACCAACAAAGAGAAGTAGAGAAGCAAATTAGGAGGTACAATTTTTTTATGAAAAACATGATCTACCATCTACTAAAGTAAAAATACCAAAATCTCTAAATATGGCTTGTAGAAACAAAAATTGGTCACAATAAAAAATTACTACCTTTTTGTCTATGAGGAAGGATCTAGGTAAACCAAATACTAGTGCAGAGTTTAAAGAGATTGAAGAAGATTACGAGTTTAGCAATTTGTGGAATAAAGAGCATCCCTATGAATGTGAAGAAATTGATGATGAATTAGATAATGATAAGGTTCAGAAAAAAGTGTACAATATACAAGAAAATTCAAATCTAGTTTAAGTGAGACGACAAAACAAACATATACTTTAGGAGCAGCCATAACCAAAAAAATAGGTTATGAAATGCTTTGGGGTCTAAAGGACAAGGAATTTGTGTTAGGAAATATTGTATTTAACCTATGATCTTAATCCATTTCCTACATAATCCATGAGAGATAAACATGTATACAATTAACCACAATGCATAATTCAAATAGACAAGCCACAAGATAACACAAGATATACCCTGGAAAAACCCTCAAGAGGGAAAAACCCAACCTCCAAAAGCATCCATACTCCATCATATTATTTAGCAATAAAGCAATACAAGGTTATAATGAATACCTCTGAAGCATCAAGCCTCTCAATGCATCCTAATGTGTCCAAGCATGAATCCACACATCCCATGCCATACTTCACATATGTACTCCTCAAAAAGACTCAATAATGGCAGCCCACTCTCACAACCAACCTAAACCACTACACATGTGTTTTCTTTTATAGACACAAGCTCACACAAAATACAACTAGTGGTAAGGTAAAACCATGTACCCAAAAACCATGTTAATACAAAACAACTAACCCCTTATTTAATATTGGGTACTAAGACTTCACTTTATTTGATATTTCCCCAATATTAAATTATTATCACATGTCTCCCACACATTAAATAATAATACAATGTTACAATACAACATCAAGTGGTCCCCAAATAATTACCTAGTGTGATTAACCACACCACCAAGGTGCATCATAACTAAATAATTATTGAATTACAACATTACAATAAATCATTTTATGCAATGGTGTACAACACCATATCCTAACCATTTGGATGGAAATAGAGGTATGTCATAGAAAACCTAGTGATTTGCAAGGCCTTGGAGCTAATAAAATAGACCAAGTGCATACAAGGACAGTTGAAAAAATTTATTTTGTTACAACTTCAAGTTCAATTCCTAATCCTCATGGTCAAATACAATCACAACCAGGACATTCCCATGGTGGAGAATCTAATGCAACTGGAACTACCACTGATGGAGATGGTATGGGTAGTAGACTAGTAGTGGTCAACTTGTGCTACAATAAAAAATTACACACAAGAGGCCAACAATACAAGATACTACACAAACACCCAGTGATCAATGAATTTTGAAGAAGCATAGGATTATGATAGTTCCAAGTCCAACTACCAGTACCAGTATCACTAACTTAATTTCCACCCCAAAGGAGTTATTTCCAAACACTCCTCCAATTAGTGTGACTACAACAACAATGGATAATCCTCATCCTTAGACTCGGTCTCAAATAATTGGATATTTTCCCATCACTACAAGTACTCCTTCACTATTCAAGCATTCCATTATTTCTATGTCCCCAAGTTTTGATTACAATGATGAATTTAAAATTAAGAAATCAGAAATGTATAAAAAAGAAAGGAAGCAACTAATAAAGAGTTCGTCTGTTGTAACTTCAGAGCCTGCAACAACAAGGGTATTACCCATATTTAATATAAATAAAAAAATTATGGAGTACATGTTTGTTGTTCCCACTGTTCAAAATAAACTAGAGAATCAGATGGATTCCTATGAATTTTAAGTGCAGTTTCCAATTGGATTTTTTCTAGATACAAAAAATATGACAAAATTAATGTATCAAAGAATAAAAATGAATTTATGTACACATCATTTCTAAACCAAGATAGATAAGAAAAGGTCGTAGATTCAAATAGAAAAGTTACAGAAAGACCTAGAAAATGAGAAAGCAAAGAGGAAAACAATAGATAACAAGAGCAATGAATTAGAAAAATGTAAAAAATCTGCCTCTACATCTATAAACAAAGGTGGAATTACATGAACTGGAGCAAATGTTAGCTGAGAGAAAAAAGAAATATGATTATGAAAATCCACTTTAGAAAAATTAAAGCAAACCTGGTGAAAGAAAAACAGTGGGAACAAAAAATTGGAGGAAGAGAGAAAAAATAGTGAAAGATTGGCAATAGAGCTAAGGGAAGAAAAAAATGAAATAAAGTCTTGTCAAAATAAGTTAATTGCATTTTGTAGAGAAATAATGAGGCATATGAAACAAAATATCTGGGAATAAATAATGCATAGGATTGATAATTTGTGTTAATTGTTTCAATTGATTGATGATCTGATAGTACATAATAGGGAGCTCAAGAAATATGTAATGGATGACAAAAATGTGATTTCAAGAGAGAAAATTGCAAATCAAATTTTACAAATAGTCTACAAAGCCTGTGGAAATTAATTGAAATCAAAATAAATTAATTATTGGAATGATGCTTCAATGAAGATGTCATTCATCATTCAAAAGTGTTTGAAAATATGTGAAATAGAGGAATTTCTAGATCAAGCTACAAAAAAGATGAAGAAGTTGGATAAAAAGGTAAGGAACTTGATAGAGCTTGGTTTGTCAAATGCTTTTGACACAACTGAGTGATTCATTGTAAATTATGATTCTAGAAAGAAGATGGAGGATACAAGGAATATTGATTTGGACCAGTTTTCTCAAAACCTAGATGAGGCAAACTATTTGGATTCCATCAAACCATTGATAACCTTGAATGCAACTTTGATTGAAACATTCAAGTCAAGTTCTAATTTCAATCATGAATTGTTAACAAATTTTCAAGTTAGACACTATCAGTTACAACAAATGACACTTCCATCAGATGAATAGTGGAGCATGCTACAAAAGTTGATAGACTGATTTGATAATATGAGTTTCCAACTCAGCGTTCTGCAAAGTTATTTTTGAGCAATATTTTAAATTGCCTCTATGTATTCCTTCATTTGAAAATCAATAGAAAACTCAAATTTAGTATGTGTTCAATTATATGTTTTATTTATTTGCTCAATTGAAGAAAAACTCTAGTTTCTAGTAGTAGAGATACACATTAAACGATTGCTAATGGTGTATATTCTATTGTTGTTAATGTGTTATCAAGCATTGAGTTGAATGATGAATCACTGAGTACATGTAAAACTTATTAGTATAACACAATTAAAATATAAAATTATTAGTAATATGTTAATTTATTCAATATGATTCATAATTTGAAATTTCATGAAATTCAATATAAAATATCATCAACTAAAGTTTGGAATATGATTCATGAAATACAATATAAATACCTAAAACCTGCTAAATCACTTCCATTTTCCAATTCACATCCTAGTCGTCACTTTGATGATGAGATTGGCAGTCGTCTTGACTCTGAGTCTGGTCTTCATTTTCTTCATCCTGCGTAAGTTTTCTAAATTGCATCTCAAGGTCAACATCCATTGTGTCACTATCATTTGTGCCACTGCCACCTAATGTTTGAAGTGTTGCACAACCTCTTCTTTCACATATGGACTTCTAGATTATGAGTTCCCTTTTAAAAGAAAAACTTTAGACATTGTTCCTAGTTACATACACCCTCAATAAATATTCTAAATTATTGTCTATTTTATTTCTTATCTTTGATTTCAAAAACCCCAATGTACTAAAAACTCTCTCATCCTCCAATGAACCCAATATCATTGTTTGACATAAATCAACAAGTTTGATATATTCTGATATTGAAGCACACAATATTTCACTCTGACCTAAGGTTGCCCAAACCTTTGTTATTGATCTTGCTTTCATGGGATTCTCCATTGAGTCAAATTGGTCCATCATACTTGATGCAAAATAGTGAGCTTGTTCTCTAAGCATAATTTGATTTATAATTCCTACTATTTGTTGTCTATTACAGTATTCTAAACTTTTCAAAAAGTGTTTGGCTAAGGTAATTACTTTTTTATAAAAAAATTCTAGGTTGTGGCACTTGTTTGGGATCCAAAATTGAGGATACATAATAGACATGGCTTCAATTAATTATTCTTGAGGGAATCATTCATAAATCTCTATGGAAAGAGTTTTTGCAATAGACTTTAAAGTACCATTTACAGATTTAACAATGTTATTAAAATATTCCTTTGTAACAGGTACTTCTTTGGTAGTGCCTTACCATCGTACAATAGTGCATTGGTATCTCAAATCCACGTAAAAAGGCATATAACTGTCTACTTGCATTAAACTATAAATAATTTTTAGGATTATTCAAATCTGTAATTTTTTGCTAGCTTAAAAATTTTGAACTTTGAAATGGATAATCCATTAGATATAGATTATCGAGGGTCATGCATGTCATTCTACATAGTTTATTATATTCATAGATATACACATGTAGTTCTATATTGGGATTTCTTCACAAGTTTTTTCATTTCCTCCAGCATGGGGAGAAGACCACCTAAAGTTAAGAGTGTCTCTATATCGCTTAACCTATGTAAGAGGTCGGGAGCTTTGTCTACTGTGTGGCAATGTTCATACATTACTCCAATCAAGGATTGATATTCTGAAAAAACTCATTATGTTGGTCCATGCAAGGAGATCCATCTGGTATCAATATCCTTAAGAAACTTGTTTCCTCATGTTATTCCCTCAACAAAAATTTAAAATTTTGCAAACATTTGGGACTTCGGCATAAGTATGCATGGAGCTCGATGACTAGATTTTCAAATTTTGATATTGTAGGAAACTTGCTTACAATTATTTTAAATTCTGAATTTATTCTTTGGGCCATGCAATGAATGGAAATTATGTCCGGTGAGCAATTAGTTTGTAACTTTACGTAAAGACTACTCTTGTGACCTTACATTACTAAAGCTCCATTAGCTCCTACACACACCGACTTTTTGGCAATTGTGAAGTCATCCATACCTCCAACTTCATTCAAAGATTTCTGAATTAGTTCAAATAAATTTTGTGATGTTGAACTATCCTTCATTTTATGAACACAGAGTAGATGAGGTTGGTGGACATGGTGTATAATATATACATGCATACACACCCAAGAAGTATTATCCACAATAGTAACTTTATCTAAAGACAATGCAATGAAGTTTGACTCTTTTATTTTCTCCTATAAATCTTATTTTCCACCTCAAGAAGACAACTTGCCCATTCCTATCCAATGTTTATTGACCGATGTGTGTTAGGAAAGTGAGGAACACCCAAAAATGATAATAAATTATTATATTGTGGGTAGTCTATCATAGGACACCCTCTGGACAAAATATGAAAAACAATACTCATCCGAACAGTTTTTACCATTTGTGCTCCTACCATTATCTTTCCAAATTGAGCTTCAATTGAACCTCCACATGTAACAATATTTTCCATTCTTTGCATATGCTCATCATATTTTGAGGCATACTTAACATAAAGACATTCTTCCTTTGATTTCCATCTTACTACTAATTTTTCCTTTTTGTCTATGATTTGTTTTTCATAAAATTTACCGATATGCTTTTCTATAGTGTCAAGCTTTAGCTACAACGCCTTATCTATTTTACATTTCTTACAAATCTCACTTGCATTTTATTGGAGGTTCATATTTGTTTGAATTCTCCATTAGTTCAATGAATGGGTACTTTGACACCCAATCAATCTGAAAATTCCTTATTATTTCCCACTCGCACCCCATTTTTTATTTTCCTTTTCTTTTCGTCTTCCTTGTTGCAACATCATCTACGATGCCAAAATTTTCATCCAATTCAATTAACTCATTCTATCTAACCAAGGATTCCCTTGGAACATCTCTTTTGTGACATTATCATCCTCATCTAACTCAATTAACTCAATCCCATCTTTCAGTGAGGTATTTTCAATGTCTTCTTCATTAATATTTGGTGCAAGAGTTGATGATGTAGCTCCATCTTGATCTGATGGATCAAAAACATTGCCAAAGTAAGACTATGGTAACTAGATATGTTTTGGGTGTTTTGATGGCCTCCCAGTCCCTTCACCACCCTGAGGAGTCTTACTCTTGTTGCACTTGATGTTTGACATCTTGATCTCTCACTTCGAATAAAAGGGAAAAAATGTCTTCTTGTTTAAGGACATAAAATATAGATTACATTCCCTACTCAATATCATATTTAAGATTGAAGCAAGAATGGAAAAGATAAAAATCTTATAACACTGAAGAAATGATCACTTAACTTTAAGTTTTCACTAACTTGTTATTCGTTAATGCAGGAATTCCTATAGTTGTAAGTTTGTAACTTTCCTATGATGTTCCAAGTCCAACTTCCAAATCAAGAGCTCACAAGTTCAAAACTGAACAAAATGTGTAAGAATAAATCAAAGTTTTGATTATATTTATATTAATTACATTTTCCTCATAAAAAAAATAGATGGCGAATCAAAATGCATTGGACCAATAATTCATAGAATCTAGGTGATTTGACCATCCCATGGTTACAATATATTCACCAATTTCAGCTTGGATGATATGAACTATTCACCAATTGACGAAGATTCACCACCAAAAGAATCCCTAGTTCATAGTGATCATGTTACTCTACAAGAAAAAACATACAATCTTAATTTCTTCTATTAGTAATTGTTGGAGTACAATACCACTGAGAGGGTGGTTGAATCAATGGTATACTAATTCAAGATGACTTTGATATAATCTTTCAAAACTTTGAAACATAACTATCATGAGAACAAGCATACTCAGGATCAAGAACTTTGGTAATCATTATTAACTCAATACATCAACTCAAACCTTTAACAAGACTAACATGAATATCAAGACAAATTCTATTGACATGAGATAGAGCATCATATATAAACATCATGACACTTTTGTTGAATTAAGATAGGAATTATGACAACTAAAGCTGACATATCAACATCAAAGATACACCAACACAGTATTTATGATAAACATTAACTCATGAACATAAGAATTAAGAGCAAGGAATATCATTCTAAATAGTGATACATGATTGAAATGTATTTATGCATACCAAACAAACTATAGACAAAATGTAGACATAACATAATTTTTCCTGAGTGGAAAACCCTCTTGGTGTAGAAAAACCACTCATAAAATTGCCTCACTGGCTTAATCAGAAAAGTGCCTCACTGGAAATACAAGCCTCATTGGCTACAAAATGCCTCACTGGCAATACTATCTCACTGATAGATTTCAAATACCTCACTGGCAATGATCAATCTGTCTCACTGACTTAATCATTTTAACTTCACTATACATTTCTCAATAGAAAATAATTCAACTATAGAGGGTCACTTTGTTTCTCTACAAATCATATTTTACCTCCAATCTAATAGACTTAATATCTTAAAGATTCATTTTTCTGGAATCTTTAAAATACAAAATATATTAGTGATACAATCTATTTTTCATCATGTTTGCAAAAATTCAATTACAGAATTATGTTTACACATTTAGCATGATAACTCTGTGAAAATCACCGAACATCAAATAGTGATAAAACACTATTTAAATAAACATTCCAAGAATGGTAACTTCTATAAACTTCCTTTCAAATAATGCCACATGTAACTTGTTAAATGTCATCAAGTAAAAGTAAAAAAATTCATAATTGTTTATGTCACCATAGTCTCTTTGTTTTACCAAACTTAAATTGTTGTCAATTAAATGAACATTATGCATTGTAAGCTTTTGTAATATGCTCTTACATACAAGGTCACAATTGTTCCCAAAGCCGTGTAAACAGTCTAAACAAGAAACCCACACCAATGTAACATATGGACCTTAGTGTATACCTTGTAAACAACAACATATTTGACACAGGGTCGTGCCCTAGCAAATACCAAATGCAACCAAACAACCCTTTCATGGCGTGCCCTAGCAATGGGGTTCTGTAGACACAAAAAAGTAAACCTGCATATATAAAGAATAAGAGATTCTATACGACACCATAATGAACATGAAGACCAAGAAATAAAAAATTTGTGCTTCGAAGTAAGAATACTTGGTTGAGAAACAATGCTACCGGAATGAAGCATGGAAGTCAACCAACTAAACAATTTGTGCTTGAAACCCATTTTTCTTCCACTATTAAGCCACTTGAAGTTGAGCATTGTCACTTCAAATACCTCCAACATCATCATTTTACTATAACCCTAAGTTTCTTGTGCCCTAATCGAGCACTCCAAATAATGATTTCACAAAGAAATGTATTGCTTTTACAAAATGTATCTGAGAAGTTTCTGCCTTCCAAACATTTGTCATGTGTGCCAAAATACTAAACTCAACATGTGCCTCATCAACCACACAAGTTGTCCTCATTAATATGCCTAGCTATTCCCATGATATGCTCGAAAGAATGTCCTTCACAGAGACATTAGCAGGTACAATGTTCAATATAAGGACTTTGCAATAATCAAAGAAAAAATGCCTTTAGCTATTCGTAAGTATGTCTTTTGTAAAGACATTTTAAATTTCAATAATGTATTCAAAAATAATATGCCTTTAGAAAGAAAAACCATGTATATGCCATAAAATCAAACATAATGATGTGTCTTTTTCACATTGCCACACAAGGTAGTGTGCACCATAATCTTCTTATAAAGATAATATCAACACATGTCAGAAACAAATCTTGTGAAATCAACAAACATATTATGATGCTCATATAGACCTTTCACCTTGAAACCTTTCCATATTTGACATAATTCCAAAACACCAATGCCAAGGTGGGGTCAATAGTAATATGTATTTAATATAATAATTTCTTCTATTAATAATATACGCTTGATCATTAAAAAAACTAAATAAAATATATCTTCTACTAAATTACTACACAATGTCTTGCACATTGTTCCAAATGGATTCTCAAGGCTCTTGGGAGAACTAAAGCTTGAAAAATTCCCATCAAGAATTGTATCTATTCATTTATCCATCTTGTATGGCATGCATGCAAAGATCTATACTTTTTCATTTTCCTCACCATAAGGGGGTTGATTTGAATTCAAGGCACTTTTTTCATTAAAATATTTTGGAAAGAGTGAGATGCTATTAAACCTTGGATTCTTTGGGTGGGAAATGATTTCTACAATGACCTTTCAATTAACCAACAATCTATTTGGTGGTCTCTTATTCTTTCTTGTCAAGATTACCTTGCAGCCAAAGTTCCATGGGTTCATGCCTTGAAATTTTTTAAATGAGACATTAGAACTCTTCCATATCTCATTCACAAAGCTATCAAGAATTCCCTTTCTTGGCTATATATTAAAAGAAAATTAGGTTGTCTAACTAATATCAAGATACCTTTAAGGCTATTATTGATGCTATTCCTCCCTAGATTATCCGCAAAATTGGGTTTAGATAATTCAAGCCTTGGTGGCAGGATTAGAAAGAATATCTTGATACATAATTTTATATTTATAAGCCTCACAAAGGATATTTGTGTATTTATCCTCATCTTCTTATGGTCGGCTAACTAAACCATCATTAGCAACTTCAGTTTTATATGAGAACTTGAACTTGTAGATTCCAAACTATTTAGCTAGTTATTCTTGAGCCTAAGTTGGCTCATTTTGCTTGGTGTATTTTTTATCAAGGTCTTCCACTTGGTTCTTGCTTAATGCATTTGGGAGCTCCTAATCCCTATTGTCTATTTTGACAATTGGAGACTCTCAATCATCTTTTTCGGATTTGCACTAGAGGTTAGGAAGCTTGGAGTCATATTTATGATTTTTTTCTGGCCTTTTAGATCCACTCTTTTTTCTTGGCATATGGTCTTGTTAGGGGATTGATCTTATATCCCTTTCATGCATACCTAAATTTTGCATGCTTTAAGGGTGGAGATTTTGTTTGAAGCATTTGAAACAATAAAAATTTAGGATGTTTTGTTGATGTTCATTTATCTCTTTACACTAAAGTCATGCTTTGCTCTAATGTGCTTGTGTAGATTCAAGTGGAAGCTAGAAATGTTACAATTGAGGTGGCACATTTGTAGGAGTTTTTGGACCATTGAGGAAACACTCTCTACACTATTGCTAGAGCTCCACATCTCTCTCTTCCCCTCCTTGAGGGAGTTGGCCAAGTTGTAGTTAGTCTGCCAAAAGAGACCATAGTTTCTAGTCTTGTGGCTCTCAACCCTTGGGAAACATAAATAGTGTTTCCTACAATTGATTGTAGCCCTCACATTCACCTTGCATTTCCTCTCATGGGCATGATGCTCTTAGTTGGAAAGGTCCCTTGGTTGGAGGTAATAATTTCTCTAGTGTGTGCTTAAAAACCTTTAGAGGATACTCCTAAGGAATAGGGTGCACTTGCTAGTTAGGAACCAATTGATGATAATCTTGCCTTTGGTGATGTTTAGAGGAAACCTAATGATAAAGACCCCTCTCATGTTGGAATTGATTTAACTACATTTTTTAAGTTATGTTCAAGCTAGACCACATGATTTGTTATGTCTTGTTTGAACTTGATTTTATCTAGACTTAAACTAGCAATCGCACCTTAGTGTGCAATGGGTATGTTGAAGATGTGTGGAAGGTCAATCAGGAAAATTTGTGGTAATTTTTTTAGTTATATTTATGGAGTAAGAGAGGTGAGTTGGTAAAAAGTTTGTTGTAATGTGATATATTTTTTTAAAAAGACCAGTAAGGTTTCTCCCCACCTCTTTCCAATAACAAAGAAGGTGGTTTCATAGAAGTGTTTGGACATAGAAGGCAATAGTAACAAATTTTAATTTAAAAAGAATAGTTTAGAACTACATAAATTTGTACAAGATAAAATTTGTTGTCCATATTCTTATCTTGTTCTTGAATACAACAATGAAACCTTAAAAACTAAAATGTTCTCCGTAATCTTATGATTTTTGCAAAAATCATTTTTTTCATAGGTAAGGGGTTGCGAAGTCTGTTTTTACAACTAGCAGTTGCATCTGCTTGAAAGTTCCTTAAGCCTTTAAAAATTTTAATTTGTCATTTGATCAGACAGTTCATGTCCAGGTTGTTAATGCTCCCACATTGTGTATACATGTCTATTAGAGCACTTCCACATGTATTCCAATCACTGCAATAATAACTGTACATGCCATTTGTTTCATCATACCTTATGCACAAGCACAGTGACCAGCATTGATATTTCCTTGATTGCTGAAGTAGTACAATTCAGAATGAAATGTGAACATCAACATTAACCAAGAGAGTATCGTATAGGATTGTTACAAAAATATGAAGTAGTATCATAATTTTGAATGAATGTTCTCACTAAAACTATGAAAGTTTTAGGTTGTAATGTTCTCAGTAAAACTATGAAAGTTTACCAATGCAGAGTACAAAATAATATTGAATCTTCTAATTAGAGTGTTGTACTTGTATAACTTATTATATAAGAATAAATAATAACATTCATATATCGTGGGTACAATTTTTTTACAGCTGTCACATTTAACAAATTGCAAATTTCAATAACTTGAAGTCTATTAATTTTTTCAGTAAAACCATGAAAGGGTACTAATGTAGAGAATACAAAAATATATAATCTTCTAATTAGAGTGTTGTACAAAGAAGTTTTATTTGTATCTAAAATTGAATATAAATGAAAGTATTTTGAAAATTTCAAAGAAGTTGTATACATAAAGTATTAGTAGTATTATATTATGAAGTGGAGCTACATTCAACTCTAGTATATAAAGGAAAAGAAAAGATACATTGAAATTTAAAATTTGGAAAAGGAAATTTACATATAAATTTGAAGGATTGTAATTGAGTCGCTGGTAAAAGGAATAGCCATGGACTATATATAAAGTGCAAATGTTAACTATAAAATGAACAATTTTTTGGAAAGTATCTTGAGAAAGGTAGACTTGGGAGTTAATGGTTGTGTTGCAAGAGTGTTTTTCCTTTTATTGTTGTTGCTCATAAGTATTTGCAAACCTATAGAAAAATGAATAGAAAGTAGATATTAATGTTTGATTCCTAGTGTATGATTTTCTAGTTTTGGTGTAGGGGAAATGTAAGCAGCAAAAGAGAAGAAACTAACCTGCTACTTCTTTTTGGCACTAGTGTTTGCTTAGTTGGAATTTGACAATGCCAATAAGCATTCTTCATCTTGCTTCCGATGAGCTACATAAGGGCTTATTGCATGAGTGTGTATCATTCAAATGTGAAGGTTGGTTTTATGCATAGGCTTGCAAGTGGACACACTCTAGAAATAGTTGTGAATGTTAGGCACTGCCAGCCTACGTTGTTGATGTCGATTGTTGCCTTTTCAAGTGTTAGTCCTTGTGATTTGTGTATTGTTAAGGCCCATGCCATTTTCAGTGGGATTTGACGATGGAGCCCATGACTCAGAGTGGAAAGCGAGATATTTTTAGGATTATTGTGGTCTCAAATAGGGCCAATGTAGTTATTGAATTGAACAACAACAAACAAGGGAACTGGAGGTGGATTCTCACCATCCTTGTAGATGATTGCTTTCACTTTCCCAATTGCACCATTAACAAGGCATGTTTCCACCCATAAATTTGAACATAGCATAACCTTTTGTTGAACAAATAGAAGAATCCTAGATTGAAGTTGTTCTTATACTAGATTTGAACATGGTGGCCCCCTTAGTTTCTCTATTGTTGACACTACAACTGGTGTTGCTAAAGACAATAACATTCGCTGGTTATGTAGCGATGCCATTTCATTTGTTGCAAAGAGATGTATGGAGGGTAGGAATGTAGTTTGCTCTATAGGGGGCAGTGCTGAGCTGGAGCGTGACATTAGAACTTGCCAATCTTGAATTGTAGGTTTTGCATCACACAAATTAGATAGGAGAGACTAGAAATAAATTTGTGCAGGATCTTCACCAATTTGACGAAATATTTTTCTTAGTGTGATAACCTTTGTGAAGATTTTCCATAGAATGCTCCTATATGAGCTAGAGGCATACATGGGGATGTCCTTGATTGGTGGAAGTTGTCCTAGATCACTGAAGAACATGATTGAGTGACCTCCAAAAGGAATTTGGTTATGGCTGGGGAATGCTTCACGTAACCTCATGTCAATGCGTTGAAGCAACTTGGATCAGATGAAGCTCATTTCATCTATCAGTATGTACCTAATGTAGTACATTTTTTCTTAGAAGCTCGCCAGTGATTGACCTTGCAGGGGGTGCATTTCTTTGATAGGTATTTGAAGGGTTGAGTGAATTATCGATGCTTCTATGTTGAATTTTGCTACACCTGTAGGTGCAAGAAGTAGTAATGGTGACTGGATCATCAATGCAAATTTGATGGCTTTTATCAGCTGTGATTTACCAATTCCAGTAGTACCTTGAACAATTATTTTTAGAGGAGGTTGCCAAGTATCAATATTTACATGTGACAAAACTATATCAAATGATTTTTGTTGCTGGATAGACAACTCTTGTTGGGTAGGGAAAGTGGTAAGATGGGGAACTTGAAATGTTGGACGGTTGGATTCTATGAATGTAGTAGCAAAGACTTGTTGGTGTGGATTGAATTGGGTAGATCTCCGATCATGGTTCAGGTCAATGTCATGTCTACCAAGCATGTCTAGTTCATCAAAGTGGAGGGGAAGACTTGGGTATAGGTGAGAAAATACTTTCCATTCAAATTGGTTGTTATCTTGCATTATATCGTCTCCATTGGAAGAGGTGCTTGAATCGGTATCTTTTGGAGCTTCAGGTCCTATGCGTAGTACATGCCAAGGATGATAATCCCTGAAAAAATCTCCCACTTTTCTATAATTTGAATAGATGATGAACCCAAATCATTGGCAATGTTACGAAATGGCTTGTATAGAAGTAGTTCACTCCAACAAAATCCTTCAAAGTTTATATCATCTTTTGCGGGGATGGTTATGAAGCGAGGGGAGATGCGAACAATGGTAGGTATGGAACGCTCTTTCCAAAGGCTATGCTTTCTATATGTTTTGAATGTCCATTTTTGGGTTACTTCAATAAGAGACATGGACTCAAGATTAGGTGGGCGTGCCATGTAAGCATCGATGTAATTTGGGGATGTGGCGGTTGTTTCTAGGGAGATAGAAAGATGATGAAATTTTTTTTGGCTAACATTTAAAGAAACAAATATCATGCTTGATAGGGTGAGGGGGAGTTTTAGTAGGTGGAAAATTTCTTGGGCTCCAATATCACAATCAACTAGTGTTTCAGTAAGCATTTTTTGAAAAGTTGTTGGGGTTGGCATGTCAGACTCAATATTGGTTGAAATGCGAGAAAGCGTGTCATGGTATGTTTCTGATTTTCTTTTCAATTTTGTTGCATATTTTGCAATGTATTTGAGGACAACATGGATAGAGAGTACAGGTTGGTAATCTACATTGGCCCTCCAAATAGAGAGTATAGAAGGGTTATGTAGGTTTATGTGATCGTCATTGCAACATGGGGTGAAATTAGGTTGGCCATGGTCATCTATTATAAGGCTTGAGTGATCTTGCATGGTCCAAGGGTCTTTATATCGACATTGAAGGCTTGGGCCTTTTCTCCTAAGGCATGTTTGTAAGGTACACTTTGTATGACACTCTACACAATTTAGCAATTCAGTGTAATCGACGAAAGGTCTGACGACATAATCAAGCATGTGTTCATTAAGCAGGGATCACCGAGAGGAGTTCAATGTATCATTTGGTTCCTTAAAGGAAGGGGTTTGGGATTCTATGCAGAGACATGTCTATTTATATATTCAACTAAATTTTCTACTGAGTGGAGGTTTTGCCATTGTATTGTCTCAATATTAGATGCATCTTTTAGCCATGGGAATCCACAGATATGTGTAGAGCCCCTATGTTTCCATTCATACCTAGTGGAAGTTTAATGTTTAGGAATAACTTAGAAGGTAAGTAATGTACATAGAGGAGAGTACAAAGAGTATACTTGTACTAGTAGTTAGTTGCACCAAGTATTTTTTCCAAGACCTCTTCACAAAATGCATTAAATATCTGATGCATGTACTATGTTGTAAGGTGTGGATTTTGAACTATATTTTCTATCCTCCATCTGTAAGCTTCTTCTAGATTTGTAGGTGAAGTAGATGGCATAATACTATGCAATTTTAGCCATTTTGTATCAACTGCACTGAGTGTAAAGAATAGCGTCAGACAACCAACTTGTATGATCATATCTGAAAGCTCTCCTCTACAACGGTTCCAAAATGGATGTGTTCCACGAATCAATGAGCCAAAGCACATGAGTTGTTCAGCAAGCTTTTCATCAGGCAAGTCCTTCAGTCACTGACAAAGATCAAAGATAGTTATTGGCAGGCAAGGGTCAATATTTTTTTGGACGAAAATAGATGTTGTGGCTTGGCTGCGATGGCGCATGAGAATATTTAGTATGAAGTACCTAAATCATGGGTGTTGCCCAAACCTATTATCATGGTACTTAAGTAGGTGAAGAGAATATTCATGTAATTTGACTTATTTGATGCGTTGTTGTTTGAAGGCAGCAATGCCTTTTGGAAACAAACTGGGGAATGCCATTACAAATAATCCCTCAGTGGTGTACTCATTGATGGGAGATGAAGAGATTGGTGGCCAGTCTATGGACACACGTGGTTGGCCTAGTCGTAGTTGCAATAAAGAGTGTGGTTCTTCCACTTCTATATGTGCAACGGGAAGGCTTTCAACAAATGATTTATTGGGTGGCATGTTTTCTTGCAAACAACCATCATTTACATCATCTGTATGCATCATGGTTATAGCTATGGGACTAGGAATAGTGTTTGTTGCATATAGCAGGAGTATAATATTAGTGGAAGCAACTAGCAGGGATGATAATGCAACATCATTGAATTGTACGAATCTGTAGTATGGGTCATGTAAGATTTTATATTGCAAGGCCTCAAATACATGTTTTCTACTTACGTAGAAGTTGTAGTCCTAGTGCCCTATGTTTTTTTTTGTTAACAATTAATATATCTAAATCATCTATAGCCTAGGCAAGTGGGTTGCAATAGTAGAAACATCCCAAGGAAAAAAAATAGTGTGGCCACTATATTTTAGTTGGCCGCCCTTGGCATAGGTAACTTGGAGGATTGGGATGACCCTTGCTATTAGAATCTCTTCAACTTGCGTTAGTGTTTTTAAATAGAGTGGTTGTTCACCAGGGTCCATGTTATTCCATTTGGAAAAATGATGGCCATTTTTTTCAGATGCAGATTGATAACAAGTAGAAAGTCCATGTGATTGCCTTGTTTTAATGCTAGGATATTTCTCCATGTAGACGAAATAGGTTGACATATTTGCAAGTTTATCCAACTTTAAACAAAAGGTATTTCTAGCAGCGTAAAAAAATTGAGAAAAATCTAGAGGTGGATGGACATGAGAAAATGAATTTGTTGTAATTGGATTATGGAATTCAATTGCAAGTGTATGTAGGTGGGAGGTATTAGCGAGTGAAGGGAGTGTAGACGTGGAGGCACAATTTGTGGCAGTATGTGCATTTTATCATCTTCTTTTGTTGATGTCATATTTTCTTGCATGGTAGTGTACTCGTTGTTGATGATTTGGGCAAGCACATTTTTTTGCCTGCCTTGTGTTTTCCAACTCCATTGAATAGTTTATGTGAAAATGTGTAAAAAATGTTGAAATCGATGTAAATTGGTGAGTATATATACAACTCATTTATGTTTGTTTTGACACATTTATGTTTACACAAATATAGAATTTGAAATTGATGTAAGATTGTACATGGCAAGAGTCTATTGTACAATAATTAGAAATAACATAATTATAAATGATTAGAAACTAATAATAAATCGTAAGAAATAGCATGTAAAAAAATAATCCAAATCTTAAATCGTAGCATGGTGCAATAATAAATAACCAAGTGAAGCATTGAATGTGAGTAGAAATCTGATGTAAATAAATTATAGACATGACGTGGCAATAAAACATTGAACATAGCAATAGAAACCATTTTGTTTGAGATGTAAAAATATATATTTACAAACATAAGCATGAAAAATCTTAGGGAACAACATGATGTGGCAATAAAACATTGAGCATAGCAATAGAAAACATTTTGTTTGAGATGTAAAAACAAATATTTACAAACATATAGTAGATTTTACATGTCGAGTGACATTTTCAAAAACTAAACATGCTTTACAGTTGTGGTAACAATTCTTTGTGTTTCATGCCCACCAAAAACATTTGTTTGGATGGTAAGAGCAAGTAGAAAATGGCAGTTGACAACATTGGCGATAATGTCATTAGCAGCATTATTGTCCACTAGTAGGAGTTGAAAATCTTCTGCGGAAACACCTAGCGATGTAGTTGTTGGTTCTTCAAATGCAGTAACATTAAGAAGATGACCTGTAGCATCTTGTAAGTCCATCTTCAGTATATAGCTATAATCACATTCTGAATTTTCTGAAGAACACTTAGGGCATTTAAATGAACCAAGCGAATTTTGCAGAATCCTTTTTTTGCATTTTTTGTTTTCCACCAAACGAGGGCAAGAAAGGTAGTAAAATCTGTCTAAGTGGAGCTTTGTGATAGTGGCCTTCACACAAACATTTTTTTTCTCAATAGATCTTGTATTTGTAATACTTGAAATAGGAATCGGATTTTAGAATTTGTCAGTGGGAAAATGGCTCTTTGAAAGGGAAAGGTAAGGTTAGGCAGTACCTTTAGTTGCATACCAAGTTTGTAATGTAGTGGCCTCTACCAAGTTGGGATTGATTATAATGGTAGTTGGGAAAATAGTATCTATGGATGTTCCAAACCAAGATGTTATGTGTCCACTCTTTATCAAAATAATTGGGGGGTTTGGCTACATAGAAAGGTTAGATATTTTTTTACTAGCAATTTCATAATGGTGACCTCAAAGTGTAATATCAATGGTACGACTTGACATGTCTATAATGGTTGTTGTAAACTTTATTGTTTTTGTACCATCTCTCTTACTTATGGTTGACGCAAACGGGATGTACAGGAGCATACCAATGACATCTACAAGGGTATTAATAGGTAATGACATTAATGACTCGATGCTTCTAATATGATAGGTGGGTATGTGAGGATCATCATGGAAAAAATAGGCCCTTAAGTGGCAATGAAAATTCAGAAAATCAAAGTTAGGCAACTTGATGTAAAAATTTGAATAAGTTATCTCTATTATTTAAAAAATATGTAAGAATAGAATTTGTAACGAATTAAATGTAGTTTCTAAACTACTAAGTTTTTTTTTTAAAATCTATTTGGTGAAAATTTGAAATTTCAATGCAGTAGCACTTAAATTTCAGGAAAAAAATAAGAAGTAGGTGTCTGTCTAACCACCCTAACCACAATAAAATGATAATATTTTTTTATAAGATTTTAGATATAAGTAGAGGACTCATGTCCTGATGTGATGCATAGTTTTTTGTAATTTTTTTCCAAGTAAATAATTAATTATGAATTTTTTATTTCAACTTTTAAAAAATATAAACACTCGTATGTCTGACCATCTTAACTTGGTCCAAACATCATGAAATTCATTTTTTTTTAATCCTATAGTATGTGAAGCATAGAATGTGACACATGTTTCGGATTCAAAAAAATGTGATACCATTTGAAAGCTATAGACGTTTTTCAATCAACTTATCAATCAAAACTTTAGTCATAATTCAAATAGAAAATAAATAATAATTATTTATTAAATTCAAGTAAAGCATAATTTATATTGGTGGAAAGCTGAGAATCTCCTTTAAAAACCCTTTTTGTTTCATCAATTTTGGGTAAAAAAAAGTCGTCAGCCACATGGGCCATCATATCGCTTACATATCACACTTTTTGGCCCATCATGATCTTGCACATACCCAGGTGTGCCCGGGTATACTGGAGTCTGCACAAGTGGATGGACTTATAGTTGAAGAGGAATGAAGGAAAATTTCATAAGGATTTGTGTTGATGCTATATTTCATGTTGGTAACTCTGATGCGGCCATTATATATTACATATAGGCTATTGGAGTTTACAAGATGGTAGAATGTTTCTACAATTTCATTAAAGCAGGTGAGATGTATTGCAATGCCTACTTTATCTATGAAATCAAACCCAAAAACTTTTCCATCATGGCTTGCATTTTTGTACTCGTGAATTGGACTTTTAGTCAATGCACGAGCCTCAATTGTCCAATACTTATAGTTGGGGGTTAATGATGCAATTGGAATGGGTTCAAGTGGGGCCATATTGTGGTGTTCCTTTGATGTTGTGGATTCTTCGACAAAAGAATTGGTGGCTTTGGAATTGGAAAATTGCTCTTGAGAGCTGCTAGAGGGCATATAGGTTGTAGCTTGATGGATAGCAGTTGTAGTTCCAACCAATGATTCATTGTTTGATATTATTTCCAAATTATAAATAATAATTTTCCTATAATGAAAGGACAAAGAGATGTATTAATGAGATGTAGATGCTTAACAAATAATATTTAAACAGTAGAAGGAAAGTATGCACATACGTGAATTTGGGGAACTTTCTGCAACTGTAGTTTTTGAGATGGACAATAGAACCTTTAACTAACGCCTCCTCTAAGACAAGCTCATTGAATTGTGTTGGTAGTAGAGCAGCATGTTTGTGCATCCCATTAGATAGTTGCATGTGGAATTTAACAATTATAGTTTTAGGTTGTTGAATGGACTCAATAGATACAACCTGTAAAATTGGCTCTAAATTGGGTATGCCATCAAGTATGTTGGCAATTTCATTTACAGTTAATGTTGACATAATAACGTTGCAAGTCTGAGGAAGTGGTTTTTCTACATGCAACTTAAGAGTATGGGAATTAGGTATCGAAGAAAAGTTCTTTCCAACCTTTAATATGTGTGAAATTAAAATATGCTTAAAAAGCTAATTGATCAGGGTAGTAGGGGAAATAAGGTAGATATTTTGGAGATGGTGGTTGAGGTGTCTTGGTTTGAATGTATCAAGTGTATGTGTGAGGAAAACATTTATATAGTGAAAGTTGAAATGTACAAGAAAAAATGGTATATCCATAAGCAAAAACTAATAGCTAAATCTATCATAATACAAAATATTTGCCATAATTCTAGGTTATAATTATTTCATAACTATTTGTTTTAAAAATGATAATAAATTAGGTCAAGACATTATTTACGCACTTTCAGAAAGAAATTTAATTGGTATTTTGAATAACATTCTCCAACACAATTGTAATAAAAGTACATGAAATTAAAAGAATTTGCGACTATAAATTTATTGAGCAAGTACTTTGAAAAGAAGGCTTTTTTATTCCATAGCATATAAGTAGAAGACTCTTCAATCACTTTAGATTGCAATACATGGGGTCTAACAATAGAAAGTATGATTGTAAACATAGTTAGTTGTATGAGATTTACATAGTGAGAAGTACAGGTAAAAAGTGACATATTGTGCACATGGATATGTATACGTAAATTGCATACCATCAAAATGAAGGATTCTTCAGAGGGCTATGATTATATACATAGTTATCTTTAGAGAGGTTACATATTAAATAGTTCAAGTATTTTATCACATATTTTGTAGGTACATCTCGTATGCACGGACTAGAGAGGGTGTGTCATCATTTCTATGCAGGTGATCATAATATATTTCCCTAAGGAAAGTGCAGAGGCCCTCCAATTTAGTGTAGCTCTCTTGGATCAAGGACAGTGTATCCTAAAGCTTTTCGATGTCCAAATCTTGTACCTGAGGTGTCGATTGGCAAACATCTTTAAAATTATGGACAATGGTGTGGCAACTATTTGTGATAGTAGTTGCTAGATGTTCGACAACAAGCTCAAGGCTTTCTAGTTTATTCACAGATGCACAAGACTCTGCTACAACATGATGGGGATTCAAAGATACATTAGGGCTATGTTTATTGTTCAGTGTATTTGCACTAGAAACTTGGATGATATCAGGCATTTGATTGTGGCTAGCCATCTCCTGACATGAGTTTAGTCAAAGATTTTATAAATAAAATATAAAAGAAATTGAAACAATGGGGAAATTTAATTAATATAGCTGAATGAAAGTTAAAGAATTGTCAATGTATATTTTTCAAATAACAATCAAATCACACTACTATTAATTAAATTCATAATATTTTTTTTTGTAGTACACTATATTAAATTATAGTACATCATTGTTGGTACTAGGAGACCAAGGATATCTAGCACATGTATTTACTAGAACAGTATATTTCTTAATAAATAAAATATAACAGTAAACAAGGAAGGGAACCTAATGTGATTTTAATAAGTTAAAAAATAGCTCTTAAATAAATTTAAAGTATAATACAATAGTAAATAAAATAACTTTAAAGTAGATCTCGAGGCAATATATTTTGACCTTGATAAAAAGACAATTGAGTGCAAAGTTAGCAAACTAGGGGGACTCGATTGACGTATGTGAAAAGATTGAATGAAATTGGAAAGATACCATATATTCTTGTAGATGAAAAAAGTACCCATTTTTCTAGAGAAACTTGTCATTCATAAAGAATCTAAAAACAAAATAATTGAAATTGAAGATGAGTTATAAGTAAATATTTAATATAGGCAATGCTAACTGAAATTTAATTGAAGTCAAAAATTAAAAAGTTTTCTTTCTTTAGGATAAAAGTTATATAAAATATATTTAGAAAGGAAAACAAGATTTTCATAGCAAATTTTTTATTTTCTCCTTACTATTTTCATATAATTATTATTTCTATTTTCATTTATATATATATATAACAAATTGTTAAAAAAAATTAGGGTAAGTATATTTCCTTTTATATAAAAATAGGGTAAGTAGATTTTAAATATCTTTAAATCTCTATTTGGTAGATTAGAAAATAGATTTTGAATATCTTCAAATATTTCTATTTCCATTTATATATATAATAATTTGTTAGAATAAATCAAGGTAAGTAAATATCTCAAAATATCTACTTGGTAAAGTAGAGAGTAGATTTTGAATATCTATAAATATATGTTTTACTAAAGTAGATTTTGAAATAAAGGAGTGAAGAACCTAAAGCCACATATTTGAAATAAGTAATTTAAGAGCCTAAAGTTTCATTAAAAATCTTTTGTGACTGGCTCCAACATTTATACACCACTAAATGAGTATTTGAAAGGACATGTATGGTGCTACCGTGTGACATGAAGAAGAGGTGCAAACATCAAATTTTTTTGAAGTTGCTAGAGAACCTGAATGGAAATTTCATAATAGAGATTAGAAGAAACCATTGTTGACCATCCTAATTTTAATTATAAATCTTTGGTCAATACCAATAAATAGATTTTAGTATATGAATATGAGAATATATACACAAGTTATTGTTATAAAAATAAATCATAGAGGTTCTATTGTAGAACTGTATATAAACAAATAATGTAGTTCAAGGAGATACATAATACATGTTACTAAGGAAGCGATGGCAGTATACAGATTCAAAATCTATGCGTTGCAATAGGACAATCAATAATTATAAGTAATTTATAAAATGTATAATAGATGTTAGACCTAAGATTAAATCTTACCTGTCTTTAAAATTAAACTTTCAAACTCTTTATTAAATATGTTTTATTATTTTAAAGTATCTTTTTTAATTAATTAATTTAATCACATAATTAATCATTATGTGATTTCAGAAAAATAATGGTTCACAAAATGTGATAGTTTATTATTAATAAAATTTTGAAAGAATATGTAAAAAATAGTTTTTTTTTTTTAAAGCATACTTGTAAAAATGAATATAAGTATTTAAAGATGAAAAATTTATCAATTTTTTTAAAAATCACATGGAAACTACCAAACAACTTGTAAAAACAAATATAATTATTTATAAATGAAAAATCTACCCTAATTATACTAACTCAAAATAGTAAATATAGTAGCTAAAAATATTAATTATATTTAAAACTATAAATTAAAAATTATTTATTAGGATAGAATTAATTAATGGCACGGAGCAGAGCAAGTTTGTAGAGTAGCACAACGGTGAAGAATGGCGAAGCAAATAAGGAAGGCATGACATCTACAAAACTGCGTTGGGAGACGAAGCAATTAAGGAAGTTTCAAGGAATCGACAACTGGATCACACTCCTCAGTGGGTCTTCTCAGAAGGGAGATGGGTGGACAAGTGTTACCCATTTTAATTGAGGCAAGAATAAGTGGCTCTTGGGGTTGAGAACATACCAATATGCAAAAGACACGACACTCCTAAATCTCCTATGAAAAAACTGCATGACTGGAAGCGGCAAGCCCCACCACCCTAGCAAAAGACAACTAGAAGTTGAATGGATTGGGTGGAGAATTCGGCTCGCAGAAGATCGAACAATAGGCGAAGGACAAGGAGTGAGCGGAGGGCACAGATGCAAGATGGGTGTTGGAGTTAGGGAGAGAAGTTTAACCCTAACCAAAAGGTCAAAGAAGAAATTCTAGAAATTGATGTATCTGAGGAAATCAAGGCCGATGTGGCAATCCTTAGGGATTTTGCCTTCATCTTCTGCTTTATTGGTGGAACTCTTGATCATGCCGCAATCAAGCACTAGATTCAGAAACATTGGAAAATGGAAGTCTTGATAAGATTCTTGCCGAAAGGCTTCTCTGTGGTGGTTTTCGTAGATGTGGAAACAAAAAAGTGTGTCACAGAGGGTGAGCTTCGGTTCATGAAGGGAAAACCCTTGTATATGCAACATTGGAATCAAAAATTTGATCCAGTTAAAATGTGGCCATATGACCAACCAGTTTGGGTTAGGCTCTATAATCTCCCAGTGGAATACCGGACTGGAGATTGCTTAGAGAAAATAGGCCACTCTTTGGGAACCTTGATGGAGATTGATACTGGCATCCTTGATGGTGATCTCTATAAATATGCTAGATTGAACATTGCGGTCATAGATACCATCCCTCATAAAGTTTGTATGTTGGTTAATGGAGAACGCTAGTCTGAGGAGATTGAGATTAAAGATTCAAGGAAATATTACATTAACTGTGGGACACGCAACCACATGACCGAGGAATGCAGCAAAGGAATGGAGAAAGTTTGGCGAAAGGCACCACTAGAGAACCACTCTCCTCTTGTTCTCAGGTATGTCCCTGAAGTCTCATCTGAGAAGGTTTCTCATTCGAGTGAGACTTTGAATGGAGATGAGGATTTGGTGGCCACGGGAAATTCCTCTGTGGTTGTGCCTAAAGAAAATTGTGTGGATGATACAAAGCCGCCATCTTTGCTACAAGAGAAATTCCATGAAGTGAAGGAATGTGACAAGGTTGAGGCAGCTTCCATGGCAAGCGAGGATTTGGATTCAAATGTGGACCCGAATGATGAGTTGGATGTAATTGAGGACATATGCATCTCCCAATTAGTGGTTAAACATCTGGGTTTGGGAAAAGTCGACACCTCTGGTAACTCCTGAGGAAGGAATTCCTACAGGCAACTGAGGGAAGAGGAGGTTGTGGCTAAGAAGTACACCAACATCACCAAATTTCGAAGTACCAAGGGAGGAAGTACCTCTCTTGGGAAGAGATGAAGATCACAACATGGAATATCAAGTGCCTAAGGGCCCCTGGCAAGCGACACCTAGTGAGGTGTCAACTTCTAAAAAGTTCAAGCAGTATTATTTTATTACAAGAAACAAAGCTATTTGAAGATGATGGATTGAAGTTTTTGAAATATTGTCAATATTGGAATGGGTATTTTCAGGATTCTTAGGGATTCGTGGGGGGTTTATGAATTTTATGGAATGTGGTTGTTGTTTTTGTGGAGGTCATCTGCTCTTCTACAAATTGGATGGTTGTGAAGGCTTATGATCTTGGTCTCAATTTCCACTTCTTAATCATCAACATATACAAGCCAATAAAAATGGAGAAGGCCTCTCTTTGGATTTTGGTGTTGGATTTTTCCCATCCCAATCTAAGGGACAAATTGATCATTGGCGGTGACTTCAATGCTATCTTGGATCTATAAAAAAAAAGTGGCGGAGTCAAAAATGTTTCTCAAGCAATCCTAGATTTTAGAAGCTTTGTGGCGGAGGCTGGTTTGGTAGATTTCTTCACTGAGAATGGAGTCTTTACCTGGACCAATAGGCACAAATATTTCACAGCTATTGCTGAGAGATTGGACCGATTCCCGGTATCCCCGCCCTGGTTCAAAACTAGTTTGTAGGTGTCTGTAAGCATACTGCCTGCCTCAGTGGAATTATCCATATCTGGTGGGCTTGATATGATGAAAACAAGTTTCAAATTTTAGAATATGTGGTGGCGGGACCTTAGTTTACCAAGCTTGCTAGAACGCTAGTGGAAGGAAGCTAAGGCGGGGGGCTCAATCAGCTTCAAATTGGTCAAGAAATTATAGATTATCAAGCAAAAGGTTGGAGAATGGAATAGGGTGAAATTTCAAAACATTTTTGTTGAAAAATCCAATGTGGAAGATGAATTGGAAGCCCTCAATGAAAAATTTATCAGAGACGGCATGAGGAATGAGGAATTTCTCAAAGAAAAGGAGTTGAAGGCATAACTCGTTGAGCTTCTGAAGAGGGGGGAAATATTCTGGAGGGATAAGTCAAGGGAGGTCTAGCTAAGCGAGGGTGATTCTAACTCCAAAAAATTTCATGCCTTGGTCTTGGCCAAGAGAGCTGCCAACAAGATAGAAGAAATTCAGAATCTCAAAAGGCACACTACGCATGGTGGGTCTGAGGTTGGTGTGGCTGCAGTCGAGTTCTTTTCTCACCTTCTTGGTGGCTAGTCTTAGTAGGATGTAGGGGGTTGTATCCTGGAATCGATAAGCAATCGAGTTAGTGAAGCAGACAATAAGATGTTGTGTGAGCAGATTTCCAAAGAAGAGATTCAGATCACTTTATTCTAATTGCATCCGGATAAAGCACCTAGGCCTGACAGCTTCATGGCAATATTCTTCCAAAATTGTTGGAGCTTTGTTGGGGATGACCTCTAGAAGCTTTTCAAGGACTTCCATAGGACAAAGAGGTTTGTAAAGGACCTAAACAATTCGGAAATTGCGGTGATTCCAAAAAAGCTTGAATGCTCTTCCTTTAATGATTATACGCCTATATCGTTGTGCAACACCATCTATAAGGTGGTTGTGAAAGTCCTTTCTAAAAAACTCAAATTAGCTTTAGGGAGGATTATATCTACATAGCATAATGGCTTTGTACCCGATTGGGAAATTATGGATAGTATCATACTCATTAGTGAAGTTGTTCATACTCTCAAGTCAAGCAGGAAGGCAGGGATGATTTAAACTGGATGTCAACAAGGCATATGATAACGTGTGTTGGAAATTCCTTCTAAAGGTCATGAAAAAGATGGGGTTTGAAATCCACTAGTGCGATCTTATTTTTTATTGCATTTCTTCAGTTTGGTTTTCAGTCTCTATCAACGAAACTCTTCATGGCTTCTTCCAGGCCACCAACAGCCTCAGACAGGGTGATCCCATATCACCGTTCCTTTTTGTAATCATGGTTGAATCTCTTAGTTGTACCATCAGAAGTAGGAACTAGCATTTGGAATGGAGAGGGGTGTGAGTGGCACTGGACATTGACCCAGTCACTCATTCTCAATATGCCGATGATACCACTGTATTTGGTGAAACTAGCATAAGGGAAGCTAGAAGCATTAAAGAGGTTCTCTCTGAATATGAAGAACAATCAAGTCAAAAAATGAACAAGGACAAGTCGAGCATTTATTTTTTCAACATAAGGCTTCATCTGTAGCAGGCCATCACTGCAATATTGGGATTCAAAGTGGGGAATTTTCTGACAAAATTCCTTGGCGTGCAAATTTTTGAAGGGGCATGCAAGGTGAAACACTGGGAGGAGGTGGTTGGCAGAGGTAGAAATAAGGAAATGGCATGGAAAAACAACTGGCTCACATTGGCGAGAAGAATTACAATGGAAAAGGCAGTCTTGTCTACAATTTTGATTTACACAATGTCTTGCTATGAAGCCTCGGTGAAGTCAGAGAATGATACAGAGAAAAATTTGAAAAAATTCCTTTGGGAAGGGTCGAAGTGTGATAAGAAAATACTGCTTATCCGTTGGGACACAGCTTGCAAAACAAAAGAGGATGGTGGGGCTGGATTGCGAAAGATTAGATTGTAAAATAATGCTTTGGGTGCTAAAATCATTTAGAAGATGTATAAGAGTCCATAAAAGTTGTGGTGTCAGATCATTCAGAATAAATGCTTAGATAGGTCAGAGCCTTCAAGAATTTTAACAGCAGCAAACCTTGAAGGTGGTTCGATGGTATGGAGATATTTAACAAACTGCAAGCCCCTGATTACGTGCCACCTCTCATGGAGGATAGGGAATGGTAGGCAGGCACTATTTTGGACATACTCAAGGAATGGCCACAAAAGTCTAACAGAGGTTTTAGACTTGGATCAACATGTGGATAGGTTGTAGGTGGAATTCAGTTCCAAGGTGGCAGACTATATTCGAAGGGAAGAAGACTCATTGGGTGACCAATCCAGGTGGTTAGATGTTGAATCACTGCCATTGTTACAAGAATTGAAGGATGTGATGGATCGATAATTAAGCAACAAGATGGTCAATCTGAGCAACAAGGAGGACACTATAATATGGTGTGGGGCTGCATCTGGAGAGTATTCGACCTGATTGGGCTACCTCCTTCAAACCGCTCAAGGTAAGGAGAAGTCTTGGATGGCTACATTGTGTTGAAAGTGGGAAGTGTTGCCCAAAGCAGTGGCTTTTCTATGGGTTGTCTTGCATCAATGATGCCTAACTAGAGAAAGATTTAAGAGAATTGGGATAGTTGGCTCGTCGAGGTGTACACTTTGTGAGAAAGCGAAGGAAAGCATGGATCATTTGTTTCTTTCATGTCCAGTCGAAATCTCTTGTTGGGACTAGTTGCAAGGTATGTTTAGCTACCAAGGTCCAAGACATTTTAAGCTCTGGGATTTCTTTTCCAGTTGGTCGATAGCGAACAAGAATGGTTATTGCCACTGGATTTGGGTTATGACACCTTCAATGGTAGTATGGCACATATGGAAGGAGAGGAATAGGGGCATCTTCAAAGAGACATCACTTAGTTGCGAACAACTTGTAGTAAAAATTCAAGGCACCATTATTGAGACCGCAAACAACAAAAATAACATTGGTTCTAAGGAAAAATTCTCAAGGTGGGATGAGGAGATTAAGAAGGTTTGGAATGAGCTCAAAATATTGAAGGCTCCAACTCTCAGAGCAAACAAGGTCAATAGGAAGGAGGTACACTGGACTCATTCGGTACATTTAAAATGGAAGCTAAACTTTGGCGGGGCCACCAAGGGAAATCTTGGCCATGCAGGGGTTGGCTACATAATCAGAGACGCAAATGGAGATTATGTATGGGTGGCTTCAAAGAACTTAGGCATTTTCCCCAAAAATCTAGCTGAGATGAAAGCTTTATGGCTAGGCTTGTGGCTATGCATTCAAAATGGCATAGATTCGGTAGAAATCGAGGGAGATTCATAGCTATGTATCCAAGAAATCAACTCAGGGAAATCATAAAATTGGAGAATTAGTGATTGGATTGTACCAATCAAGGAGTTGCTAGGAAAGCTCACTAGCTTCTCCTTAGCACATGCCTATAGGGAAGCAAATAAAGTAGCGAATTTTTTGGCTAATTGGGGAGTGCTTCAAGAAGAATGGGTGGTTGTGGATAATTCCACGTGATAGTGGTTAGGGTTGCAGGAGATCATTGACTGCGACCATAGTGGGAACCAAGCAGATACTGTTGGACTCAAGGGAACACTGAGAGGGGGGGTGAATCAGTGTTCAACAAATCTTAACTTTATTAATCTAAAACTTAAACCATTCTGACATTACATTTAAAGGAAAGATGCAAACACATAAATAAATCATCCACAACACCATAACACAAGGATATTGCATGGAAACCCTATTAGGGGAAAAACCATGGTGGAGGTTAATCCACAATTTGAGTACTCAAATAACTTTTTTACAAAAGATAATGCACTTGCATTCAGGCACACTGCCTAGAGCTCACTACTCAAAAGGGAAGGCTCACTGCCTTACAAAAGTTTAGATTAAAACCATCTGAACATTGAACTGAGATAGTAGCATCTATTCATGCTAGATTATAGTTTCGATGAAGCTCATAGATTAGATTCTGGATCTTCTTTTTGATTATGCATTTCGCTCTGCTCTGCTCTGCACTTTTCTGCTCTTCGCATCACACATCAAGATAAATTTGTACTATTACTCTGTTGAATTTATCACCACACACTGATATACTTCACATTCCACACATTCTCTATGTTCACTACCTTTTTCCTTATCTAAAAATGATAAAACCGATCTCATATATATATCCGCTATCAAGGATTTGATCATTCATATGTCGGCTTGATAAAACATTAAGTTCTTTTCAACTGTTGGCTAGATCCACCACTAATTCTTTATGTGTATCCTCCAAAGTCGATTAAGACATAGAGAGGACCCAAACAAAAATAATCGAGCATGAAAACATTTAATTAATTACTCCTTATACATTTTCAATTACTATATTCGCCAAGTTGGCCTTCTAGCATAGATAACCAACAGATTAGTGCACCAAATCTCCTAGGTTGCATACCAGTGAATGTGCATCAATATACTTCTTGAATAAGGTAATACAAACATCAAGAAACCTTCCTCTGAGATCCATAACCCAAAATAATAGTCTGGTGAAGTAATTGGATCAACATCTTTGCCTTTAATCGGATGCTTTGTTCTTCACTTTGTTCTGTCGGTGTAAACCAAAACTATACTGTAGACCAGATGTATGACTTAGGTTTCCATCAATGACAACACTTACAAGCCATATGCCAACAATCTCCCCCTTTGGCATTGATGGCAACACTTAGTGAAAAATGACTAAGTGTCAGATTCATTATAAGTGCGCTGCCAAAATTTACTGATCTCTCTCCCTTATGCTTCAAAAACATAGCTCCCCCTAAGATTGATGAGACATTTTTCACTACACTCTCTCGCCCTTTGACATCAATGACAAATCATGGAAACCATATGCCAAAAAGACAAAACATGTGTTCAAAATCTCCAAAACTACAAAATATATATGCCGACAATTCTCCCCCTTTGACTAAAACTTCAAAATTTGAATCAGTTTTGAAAACAAGCAACTACTACTTTAGAAAATTATCTTATGATTTTTCTTCATTTTCAGAAGGAACTTCTTCCAAGCATCTATTGTGATCCCAATGATTATAATCATTTTGTTGTTCTTGGATGTTTTCTTGACAATTTCAGTTAGAGATTTTGGAATTGTAATTGCTTCCTCTAGTTTCTCACCTTTCCTTAGTATCTCCACCATCTGTTCCAATCTACATTCGGTTAGATCCTTCACCTTCCAAAAAGTATCCACAAGTGTGTTTTTGGTGAATTGAACTTTGGTGTGTTCAGACTGTAGCTCTCGAATATTTTTCATGATGGTGCCATCCTGATCCTGAAACATGTCAAAGCTTTTTCCAATCCCATTCAACTTTGTTTCAATCTGCTCCAATTTCTCTTTGTATTTACCAACAACATGAGGCCAACGGATGCAATAGTTGTAGATTTTATTAGTCGCATTGATGCATTTCCTTAACTCATTCATTTTCTTCTTCAATTTGGTGAGTGATAGCATGAACTTCTCCTTCAAATGAGAGATAACTTCACCTTCTTCTTTGTCTTTATCCTTAGAGTTCATTTTTTATTTATTGCATTCAATCATTTCTTCAGGTAGAATGTTCTGCAAACTTTCCAATTTGACCTTGCAATGCTCAACATGAGCATTTAGTACACTCATAATCATATCTTGATCATATGATGGTCTAACAGACCATAACTTAGGAATTTTCTATATTCCACCTTCTTCTTGAATAAGCTGTTGTAGCTTCTCCTTTTTTAGGTCATCTTCTTCCTCACTAGATTTTTTTGGTTCTTATTCATTTCCCTGTGGATCCTCAATTTCTTCATCAGATTCTTCATCTGGAATGCCCACAATTTCCTTTTCTTTTCCTTTTCCTTCAATTCTGGGAATTTTGCATTCCGGAGGGTTGTATTCAACATTTCTTTTTCTCTTTTATGGTTTTTCTCCATGCCACTAGAAGAGGAACCAACTTCAATTGTTCTTACCGGAAGGGAAATATTGACTGAGCCACACTTTCCAAGCACTTTCTTAAAGAAATTTTTGAATTCTTGATCCCAATTAGCCAAGCTTCTAGAATATGAGTATATTTGATTGTATACCGGTTTGTTTTCTTTCCACACCACATTGTCAATCTTTGGCAAACAATTCAAAAAATACATTACTAAACATATAATCAGAGTACCGAACCTGAAAGGGTAGTCTGTCTCTTTTGTTAGTTTCACATTCTCCATTAGTTGATCCTTTATGAATCCACACAGGTCAAAGTCCTGACCTTCAATTATCATCTTGTGAGAAATGTAGACTACGCCAACCGAGGTCGCTCCTTCTCAGTTTCTGAAAAAGACTTTATATGAAATTCCATGCGCAATGTACTTTGTAACAGGATTCTTGATTGTCGCAATTATCAATGCCCTCTGATCTCCAATTATTTTGGTTAGGGTTTCAACTTCTTTGTTCCGGATGGATTTCTTCCTTGGTATATCTCTGACTTTGCATAATCTAGTCAAATTCTCAATTACTTCCTTCGAAATGATGTAGGGTTTTCCTAAAGTTAAAATGTCATCATGCAATCTACTCAAGATGAATTTAACAAATTCCACATTCTCAAAGTATGGAAACTCATTCCAAATATCCAAATTCCTGTGTTTGGCTTCTCTCAATTGCTTCTATTCATTGGGTGACAATAGATTCCTCATAGACCTAATCTTTCCACTGTTGTATTCGTCCAAATTGATCGACTCTTTGATTTTTTCCATTTTCCTTTCGCACTTAGGTTTAACAACCGCACACCAAATTATATGAAAATTCTGAAAACAACTAAAATACTTGATAGATTTTGAGTTTCGTCGGCGAATCAACTTCTCTGCTTCAAAATTTTGCTACTGAGTGCTCTCCTTCTTCTCTTCTTCGATGCAAAGTGACAAATGACAGTTCCAACTTGACTTTTACAGCTCGCACACTTGTAATAAATGTGTTTGCCCTAAGTTTTTTGGGTGCTCTATTTTCTCAGACAACGAGAGAAAAATTCTTCTACGGACCTATGAATTCTCTAAATTTTCTTGTGAAAGTTATCCAAAACCTCTGCATATCATTGATACACCTTTTTGACCATTCTTCGCATTCTGGTACCATCTACGGACAGGGGAGGAAAGATTTTCTTGAAAAAATCCCCCTAGGCCAATGGCCTGAAATCAATTTTCGGAAGAATTATCGGAAGCAAGTTTCGGTGTATAACCATTTCCAGCATTAGACTCATTTTTCCTTACCCATATCTTCTTCATCTCATCTCTTATCTCATTTGCAATCACTTTTCCTTTTCCTTTGGCATCTTCCTGTATATTTCTACCTCTGTATACCGGACCTCTTCTATCCACATTTTTGTTTTTGTAGAATCTTGCAATGTGACCATATTTATTGCAATTGAAGCACACAGTATTTCCTTGTCCAGACCAATAATTCCATTGATTTCTTCTTGATCTACATTGATTAGCAATATTCCCAAATCTTCCACATGTGTAACATTCAACATTCTTTCTATTGACAGGGTAGTTTGAAAAATTTCTACATTCAGTTGATTTATGACCAAACTTTTTGCATTTGAAACACTGACCAGAAAATGATGAATCTCTTGATTTCATATTACTTCTACACTGAGTAGCCATATGGCCAGATTTATTGCAAGCGAAACAATATCCATCAAATTTTTGAGCATTAGGTTGTCTTACCGGATACCTTCCACCTTTGTTCATCTGGTTTCCTTGTCTCAAATTCTTTTGTCTGAATCTGGAACTTTCTCCTTTTTCATATCCAAGACCTTTCTTATCATTTCCATTCTTATTTCCTTGAGTTAGCTCATCAAGATTCACTGAATTAATCTTAAACTTCTCCTTGTATTCATTTGTAGTGGTAAGTTCATTCCTAAGAATAACAATTTGTTTACCAAGTTCTTCTTCATTGTTTCTGGATCATTGCAGTTCTCTTTCCAACTGAGTGAAATATGCATTCATCATATTTCTCCTTTAAGGATTGAGCAATATTTTCCTCATTCTTCTTCCTTTCTTCAATCTCTTTGGTCAGCTTCATCACCATAGATTCCATTTCATGTTTTAGGGTAGCATTGTCTCTGGCTAGCTTTTCACATTCTTTAGTTATTTCCTTCAAGGTCTGATTCAAGTGAGCATCATCCATGTTTTCTCTCTCTTGTTTCTTGATCTGGTCACAGAGATATTTTCTCTTCTCCCTGGATTTAACAATCTGACCCTTCAATGTTTGAATGAATTTCTCAACATCCTTAAGATTTTCTTTCAATTCCTGGATTTTTGATTTAGATTGATCAAGGTCATCAAGTGCCACCAAAAGTTGTTGTTGAAGACTACCAGAGTCCATCACATTCCAAGATCCACCTCAAGCTTCTAAACTTCTTCCAAGGAACCAGAAGCTCTAATACCAATTGTTGGAATCAAGGGAACATTGAGAGGGGGGTGAATCAGTGTTCAACAAATCTTAACTTAATTAATTTGAAACTTAAACCATTTTGACATTACATTTAAAGGAAAGATGCAAACACATAAATAAATCATCCACAACACCATAACATAAGGATTTTTGCATGGAAACCCTGTTAGGGGAAAAACCGCAGTGGAGGTTAATCCACAGTTTGAGTACTCAAATAAAAAATTTACAAAAGAGAATGCACTTGCATTCAGGCACATTGCCTAGAGCTCACTGCTCAAAAGGGAAGGCTCACTGCCTTAAAAAATTTCAAATTAAAACCATCTGAAGGATGAACTAAGATAGTAGCATCTATTCATGCTAGATTATAGTTCCGGTGAAGCTCATAGATTAGATTATGGATCTTCTTTCTGTTTTTCCATTTCACTTTGCTCTACTCTACACTTTTCTTCTCTCTGCATCACACATAGATAAATCTGCACTATTACTCTGTTGAATTTCTAACCACACACTGATATACTTCGCATTCCACACATTCTCTATGTTTGCTACCTTTTTCCTTATCTAAAAATGTTAAAATTGATCTCATATATATAGCCGCTATCAAGGATTTGATCATTCATATGTCGGCTTGATAAAATATTAAGTTCTTTTCAACTGTCGGCTAGATCCACCACTAATTCTTTATGTGTATCCTCCAAAGTTGGTTAAGACATAAAGAGGACCCAAACAAACATAATCAAGCATGAAAACATTTAATTAATTACTCCTTATACATCCGCAATTACTATATTCGCCAAGTCAGCCTTCTAGCACAGATAACCAACATATTAGTCCACCAGATCTCCTAGATCACATACCAGTGAAGGGTAAGTGCATGGATCTATGACACAATTTTGGCTCTTAAGATGCCACTTTTTTTCTGAAATTAGCAAAATCTAATTTGCATGAGAAAATGAATATAGTTACGCTCAAAATTTCAAGATGTAGAGAAAAAAAAAGTTGAAGTGCTTTGAGTCTAGTTTCTAAGCTACTAATGTTTTTTGAAATTAATAAAGATTAAGGGTCTCAAAAAGGGGGGGGCAAAAATAGGTCTTGTTTTAAAAAAAAAAAATAGCATAGCGCATGAGGGCTCCCCCCTTTTTGATTAACTTTTTTTTATAATTTCAAAAATCCCAACGGTGAGAAATTAGCTAACACCATGTAGTTTATCCTCCTTCTTTCGGATAATTTTTTTAATGTATATAATATTTTATGAGTTTTCAAAGTGGACACATCTTAAAAAGCTGAAATTTGAGCGTGCTCACCCCTAATTTTTTTGAAAAGTAATCGAAAATTGATTTTTTTTTTGTCATGTGTAGAATTGAGTCTAGTTTCAAAAAAATTAATTTGTTTCATGTTTCAATGAACGAGTAAAAATCTATCCTAAAACTAGCACATGTTGGTTTTTGACCAAAAACGAAGGCATTTACAATAGAAGTCGTGGATCAAAACCTTAACTAAATCAAAATGAAAAAAGAATTATATATTTAGATAGCTAAGAAAGAGGTTAACATTATCATGGTTTTTTTATAAACTTGCATTAAAAGACGTGCAAATGAGACAGGGAGCACAGACGAAAATATGAGGAAATTTGGCACCCTTTCAAAAAATCACATCTTTTTCATGAAATGGTTGTCCAAACCTTTGGGTCGGATGCCTAATGCCAAATCCAACCCATTGGGTTGGTATTTCCCAATGCAACCTATTTGGCGCATGCCAAATTTGACGCTCACCAAATGGGTTGCTTCATTTCGCTAGCACCAAATTTGGTGCTCGCCAAATGGTATTCATGAATTTTGGAATGCATTGTTCTAAACTCTTTGATTTTATCTTTCTCTGTTAGGGAAACTATATACATATGGACATTTACTTTCTTATACTTTAAGTTATATTTCACGTATATAGGTAGGATGTTTGAGAGTGGTTTCAGATCTCTAGGAGTTATAATGCAAATTCTAGTTTTTGGAAGATCTTAAAAATTTCAAACTTAGTCAAATTTCAATAACCAACATGTCAAATTTCAGTAATCAAGAGGTCAAATTTTAGTAATCAGGAGGTCAAATTTCATCTTTCTCTCTCTATCTCACTCATTTTCATGTTTTATTCTCTAGACCTCTCTCTCTCTCTCACTATCTCCATCCCTTTATCTGGCAATCTCTCCCTTGAGATCAAGAACTACGTCTCTACATGTCCATCTCTCTTTCCTTCCCTCTCTAATATCTATCTCCCTCCCTCCTTCCCTCTATATTTTTCTCTCCCCTCCCTCTCCTTTTATCTCTATATATCTCTCTACTCTCTATATCACCTGTCTTTATACCTACCTATCCCTCTCTCCCTCTCTCTCCCCTCTTTCTCTCTCACTCTTTGCTTCCCTCTCTCTCTCCTTCCCTCTCTACTCTCTATCTCGCCATTCTCTCTCTCCTTGCCTCTCTAGTTCTCTCTATCTCACTTCTCTCTCCTTCCCTCCCTTCCTCTCTAGTTTTATCTATCTCCCCCTCTCTCTCCTTCCCTTTCTACTTCTCTCTATCTCACCTCTCTTTCTCCCCCTCTCTCTCTCCCTCTCTTCCTTTCACCCAACTTTTCTCTCTACTTCTCACTATCTAACTTGTCCCTCTATACATCTTTCTCTTTCCCCCTCCTTCCCTCTCAATCTCTCCACCTTCCTCCTTACCTCTCTACTTTTCTCTCCATCACACATCTCTATCACCTATCTCACTTCTCTCTCTCCCCTTCCCTCTCTATATTTCTCTC
>CM021102.1:759947605-760039904 GCA_007115665.2 Sequoiadendron giganteum | reverse complement strand
AGTTAGGGCATATTGCTAATCCATGTAGATTGAGAAGAAACCAATGGAGTGAACAAAGAAACATTATGTGCTATAACTGCAACAAGTATGGTCATATTGTTAGATTCTGTAGAAAAAAGAACACATATAGAAGAGGTCCGGTATACAGAGAGAGGAAAATAGAGAAAAATGATAAAGGAAAAGAAAAGATAACTATGGATGATATCAGAGATCAGATGAAGAAGACATGGGTAAAGAAATATGATTCTGATGTTGGAGATGGTTTCGTACCAAAACCTGTTTCCGGTAATTCTTTCGATAATTGAATTAAGGCCACTAGCCTAGGGGGAGTTTTATTAGAACATCTTTCATCCCCTGTCTATAGATGGTACCAAAATGGAGAAAATAGTCATGAAGGTGCACTATCAGTCTACACAAGTTTTGATGTTTTCAGAAAAGGAAATTCAACAAATTTGTTGGTGCGCAAAATATTTTTTTGTTGTCATTTAAGAAAAAAGAGTCTCTGGAAAATTGATGACAAGTGAATTTATTGCACATGTGTGAGCTATAATATTCAAGTCTGGGCTATCATTTTTCACTTTTCATTATAGAAAGAGAAGAAGGAGAGAACTTGTCAATTGGATTTTGAAGCAGCAAAGTTGAATTCATCGACAAATTCATCAAGTACTTCAAATCACTCTTGAATTCGTTATATAATTTGGTGTGTAGTTGCGAAACCTAAAACACAAAAAAGAATGGAGAAAATTAAAGGTTCAATCACATTGGATGAATACAATAGTGCAAAGATTAGATCTATGAGTAATCTATTGCTTCCTGATGAATTAAAGCAATTGAGCGGAGCCAAACATGGAAATTTGGATATGTGGAATGAGTTTCCATACCTTGACGATGTGAAATTCATAAAATTCTTGTTGCAAAGATTGCATGGTGATGTTTTAAGTTTGGACAAACCCTACACAATCTCAATGGAGGTAATTGAGAAATTAACTAGGTTTTGCAAATTCGGTGATGTTCCTAAGAATAAATCTATCCGAAACAAGGAGGTTGAAACCCTAACTGGGATAATCAAAGATCAAAGAGCTCTGTTGACATCAAAAATCAAGAATCTCATTATGAAGTACATTGTGCAGACATAACCTATAAAATATTCTACCGAAATGAGGAAGGGGCTACATCAGTTGGCGTAGTATACATTGCTCATAAAATGATAATTGAAGGTCATGACTTTGACCTATGTGGATTGTTAAAAGATCAGATGATGGACAATGTTCAATTGACAAAGGATTTAAGGTATCCATTTAGGTTTGGCGCTCTAATTATATGTTTGGTTATTTACTTTTTGAATTCTTTGCCAAAAATTGACAATGTAGCATAGACATTAGATAAACCGGTATGCACCCAAATTTACTAAGAGTCTGTCTAACTGGGATTCAAAATTTGAAAGTTTCTATAAGAATGTGCTTGTGAAATGTGGATCAATCATTATTTCCCCTTCATTAATGACAATGGAAGTTGGTTCCTCTTCTGGTAGCACCAATAAAGGATAGAAAAGAGGACAGGAGATTATTGAATACACCCCTCCAGAAAGAAAAGCTCCCAAGATTGAAGGAAAAGGGAAAGAAAAGGAAATTGTGGACATTCCGGATGAAGAATCTGACAAAGAACCTGAGAATCAACTGGAAAATGATTCTGGTATTGAGAAAGGCACTGAAGAAGAAGAAGATCTATCAAAAGAAAAGCTACAACAACTTATCCAAAGTGTAGGTGGTTTGCAAAAAATTGCAAGGTTATGGTCAATCAGACCATCTTACAATGAGGACTTAATTTTGGAAGTTTTGAATGCTCATATTGAGCATTGAAAGATAAGATTTTAAATTCTAAAGGATATTTTACCTGAAGAGATGATTAAGTGTAGCAGTGAATCAATGGGCTCTGAAGATAAAGGTAGAGAAGAAGGTGAAATTATCTCTCACCTGAAGGAACAATTTAGACTATCCCTTGCTAATATTAAGAATAAAATGAATAAGTTGAGGAAGTGCATTAACTTAGCCACATGAATCTACAACTATTGTGTGTGTTGGCCCCATGCAATCAAAAATTACAAGGAGAAGTTGGATCAGATTGAGACAAAACTCAATGACATTGGAAAAAAATTTGACATGTCTCAAGATTTAGATGGTATTATCAGAAGGAGAATCTAGGAGTTGCAAACAACTCAAATAAAAATTCAACTATCCAAGAATGTTCTTGTGGACACATTTTGGAAGGTAAAAGACTTAGTTGAGTGCAAGCTAGAGTAGTTGATGGAAATTCTAAAAAATGGTGAAAATTTGGAATAAGCAATTATAATTCCCGAATCTCTCATTGAGATTATCAACAAAACTTCCAAGAACAATAGCTTGATTATCAACATTAGAATTGCAATTGATAGTTGGGAGAAGTTTCTTCTCGAAGTGAAGAAAAGCAACAAGTTAATCTTCTAAAGATAACAACAAACTATTTCCAAGTTTTTGTAATTTTGTTTAAAGGAGAAGAACTATAATCACATATATGCTAAACTTCTAAAGAGTTGATGATTCTAAACATGTGTTTTGTCACGTTTTGTCAAAATTTTAGCATATGGAATCTATTCTTTTCCATTGATGTCAAAGGGGCAGAGAATACAGTGAAAAATAGTTTATGAATCTCAGGGAGAAAGTGCAGCAAGCAGTTTGGCAATATATCTAAATGATTCTGACACTTAGTCATTTTTCACTAAGTGTTGCCATCAATGCCAAAGGGGGAGATTGTTGGCATATGGTTAAGGATTTTGGCTTGTAGGTGTTGTCATTGATGGAAAACCAGGTCATGCAACTCAAGTCTTGCATCTGAATGTGCAACACTATTTTGGCTCCTACCGACAGAACAAAGAAAAGAATAGGGGATTCGGTTAAAGGCATAAAAGTTGGTCCAGTCATCCCACCAAATATGGAATTCGCGGATGTATAAGATAGAATTAATTATAAGCTACAATGTTGGATTAAGTGTTATTTGGGTCCTCTCTTTGTCTTAACCAACTTTGGAGGATGCGCATAATTTTTTTTGGTGGTTCTAGCCGACAAGTTAAAATATCATAATACCGTATGAAGCCGATTGTTGGATGAATTAGTCTTTGATTGTAGATATATATAATAGATTATTCTTATCATTTAAATATATGCATATGATGTACAAATATTAAGTGTGAATTGTGAGTCCTAGCAGAGTAGTAATGTGAATTTGATTATAAGTGATGCAAAGAGTAGTAAAAAGAAGAGCAGGGTAGAGCGAAGTGGAAAGTCAAAAAGCAGATCTAGGATAAGATTCATGAGCTTCACCAAAACTGTTACATGGCATGGTTAGATGCTATCATCTCAGTTCACCCCTTCAAATGGTTTTAATCTGAATTTTGTAGGTAGTAAGCCTTTCTCATTTGAGCAGTGAGCTCTAGGCAGTGTGCCTGAATGCAAGTGCATTCCTTTTGTAAACACTATATTTGAGTAATCAAATTATGGATTAATCTCCACCATGGTTTTTCCCCTTACAGGGTTTCCACGTAAAAATCTGTGTTTCATGATGTTATGGATGTTTACTTTTAATGTGCATACATCTTTTCTTTAATGCAATGATGAAATGGTTTCATGTTTTGAATGCATGAAGTTTGAATATTGTTGAACACTGATTCGCCCCCCCCCCGCCTTTCAATATTCCCTTGAGTTTAACAGACCCATTTGCGACTAATGGTGAATGGGTCCTAGCTCAGCTTACCAGTACCAAATTTTTTCTAACAGTACCAAATTTTTCCTAATGAAATAGTTTGACATTTAATTTATGATTGTCAGGAAGGATCCTCGAGAGGTGTCAAGATTAAGGCCTAAATTAGAATTAAAAGGGGGTTAATAACTCCAATTAACCACAATGAATTAAGATCACCTACATAATTGTGAAAGTGATTTAAAACATTTTACAACACCTAAAAAAGGCATACATTATGTACATTTTTATTGAAAATGGGTTCATTAGGCTGAGTTAAGGAAATAAGTCCTAGAAAAGTGTGAATGTGTATCACAACACTTTATAAAATCCTTGTAAAGGACCGATTGAGGCATGATTTAGTTAAATAAAGGTTTTAGAATAGTGTGAATGTTAACAAGACATTACAACACTACTCCAAGACACTGTTAATTCAACTAAAATATCAATTATCCAAACAAGGAAGAAAATGCAACTTTTTTCGTTACTACAATGTGTATACTTGTTATTCATATGTTGTTTTGAGGTCTTTTAGGTTTTTGTAGTTGCCATAGCATAAGGTTTCTTGAAGCATAAACTATGTAGTCTTGTATTTATATTCCATTGTTCTAGTTTAGAACTCAATGAAATACTCACTTGAGTTTAGCAATATTCAAACAAGAAGAAGATAATACCCTCTTTTATTGCTCGGTACACAACTATCCATCTATTGAGGACATATCTTACCTCCATAGCTTGGTTTACTTTATTTCCATTCCCTTATAATAAGTGTTCACTATAAGAAAAATGAAACTATAGTGTTGAAAGCCAATACATTAGACAAACACTTTTAGAAAGTATTAAATATCTATTTCTTTAGATAATACAAATGTTCTATTAGATCATAAATGCACCACCTGAACCAGATTATGAGACAATGAAATATCAAGATCTTAGATTCTTAAGATCATTTATTTTATTCCTATCTACAACATATTATTTAATTTAATTAATAAGTCTCTTGAAATAATATATCAATCAAAACTAATATTAACTAATTTAGTTTTTATTTGTCTTGAGTTATTGAATTATCATTCTAATATTAAACATTTTATCTAAAATCCAATTTAAAATGAACTTATCCTCAATGTGTGTTTTTATACCTAAAATACATTTCAATTTATTACAATACATTTGAGGCCTACATTTGATATGTGGAACAAGTTGTTCAACCCAATAATTAATAGAAATTATTTATCATTCATAATGTTGTAAATAATTATTAAAAAAATACGATAAATGAAGGAATACACCTGAGTTGGTCTGATGGTGGAGAACTAGCACTCTTGAAAGAGAGATCACACATTCAAATCCTGCAGGATAATGGTATTGTACTTGGAGTAGGGGTAGTCCCATATGCTTCAGCCATTTGTAGACAAAAACAAATTGCTTGATATCATGAACTATAAAAAGATCTTTCCTTTCCTATTCTTTCCAGACTTAGTACTTTACTGTTAAGACAATGATGTCTTTTAGTACATTCTGTGAACAATCTTTAGAATATTGTTTTACGTACATTCTGTTAACAATCTCTGTAATATTGGTATTACATTTATTAAGGTCGATTTGTTTTGCTTGCTCTCAGCAACCCAATCATCATAGATAATGCTCTTAAGCTGACGGAAATGAAATAGAATTCCCTATACAATTTATCTACTCTTCTATCGATTAACTCAGAAATAGATATTTGTTTATTTGAATTCACAAGATAAATAAAACCAGATAACATAAGCATAACGGGTAAAATTTATTTCGCCCTTCACCCGTTGGGCCACTGCCGCCTGCTCCAGCTCCTCGACCCGACCAAGCCCATTTTCTTTTTTCCGTAATTGAAAGAAATTACTCATAATATTCTAGAACGCTTAGCTCGACGCTTGGGATGCCAATGCCCTAAAATTCATCCAAACGTCTCCTCAACTTTTTCTTTCGGCCTCCACTATAAATTTCATATTATCATTGAGTAAATGGTGGGTGTGGATGCCTGCGATTGGCTTCACACTTTCTGCAAGGAAAAAGTATCACCTAGCCAGAAAGTGGGCATTAATGGAGCCACATGGTAATCATCAATCCCCACGAAACATACTTCGAATCTTTCTCATTCTATGCAGAGGAATTTCGCAGGTATTGGAGTTACGGTTGAGACGGATTGTAAGGTTATTGAAGTTATTGTTGAGACGGATTGAAAGGCATGGTCTTCGTCGATCTTTTCTATCGCTTTTTATTCTGCTCTTTTTCAGTACCATCGCTCGTATACTGTATTTTCTTCACCCCAGCAGCCAACTTTGCCGTGTAAGCTACTATTTTTTCATCTCCTACGCCGTCGTCTATTCCGTCGTCCTCCTCTTCAACTATTTGTGTAAGCGCATTATCCGATACCTCCGCCGAAACCTCGAAGAACTAGAGGACGCTGAAATGTTTATTATCTTATATTGAAGTTTGGCAATCGGCTGTATTATCATGTTAAAATCTGAATTATAATCATACATATCATAAATGTGGAGATCCAATAGTAAATTGCCCTTTTCACCATGGACGTTTGTTCTCGAGTTTGAAGCTCTGTGAACAGCTTACACGGTTTTTGATAATAGATTTAAATAGCGTGGAAGATCCTATAAAAATTAGATTGAAGCGTTCTATAGAAGTACTAAACTGAATGGATAAAACAATAATCTCTATAAAGATTTGGACATGTTAGACCACAGTAAAAGTTTTGAATCTGTTGCTTGTGTGGAACTTTGTAAATCAATAGAACTGGACATTCCGTAGAGACAAAGATTAAATAACGTAGAGTTGGTGTTAAACATGGACGCACAAACAAACAGTATTCATTGAAAATTTAATGAAGACAAAACGTGGTTTAGTTGAGAATTCAATCAAGACTGTGTTTGTAGTGGAAGACAACTATTTCCAAATATGTTTGACAGAAGTTGACCGAAATTAAAAAAAACATTAATTCAGACAATAATTTTAATAGAGATGAAGGCTGGTAAATTAACCACTATTGCGTTTCAATATAAACTTCTTACATCAATCTATAACTTGGTTTTTCAATTTAACAGATTATATTCCTGTTAATTACAATCTATGGGTGGAATTTCAAAGTATCTTAGAGAAACTGCTAGATCACAAACGTAATATTCTCCTACATCAACTCTCGTGACTAGACTAATTCCCCTCGATAAATATTAAAAACAAAATGTAGATTATAGTTTCTTCTAATTCTCCTAAACAAAATATTATTAGAATAATTCTTCTTACGATCCTTAGGATTGTTTGATTATATTATTAGAATGATTCTCCTTACGATCTTTAAGATTGTTTGATGTTGCCTTCTTATATTTAATACACAAATGAATATCTTTACATATCAAAACATGACAATAACTAATGTGGAAATACACTAAATTGACTCTAATAACTATTAAAAGGTGGGTTTTACTGATAATTAAATTTGGAACTTGAAATGCTTAAGATAAATGTAGCATGACACTAAACCCATGTACCTTCATATAAGCTTAGAATAGGGAGTCACAAATCTAAAGGTGGGGAATAATTATATGCTCATAGCAATAACAAATAGATATTAATGATAAGTGTATAGAAATAAATTTCAATAAAAGAACTCATTTGTGGAAGTGTGATGTGGGAGCATCTCCAGGAATTCAGCTATCTGCATCAAGTCTTTTTTGTTTGAGTTGATTTTGTCTCAATTTTGGAATTGAGAATTTTAACTCTTTGAAATTTATTTTTAATTTTTCGATCTATCAATTTTCAAGTTATTTACTCTTGCAATTGAAATATTTCTGAATTGCATGAATATTAAATTTAATACGCTGGAGTTTCATGGATAAATTAAAAATAAAAGGAAAATTAGAAATCAAGTGTAGCATGGAAGGTTGAAGGGTGCTGGCTAGAGTGGAAATTACAGAGATAAAACAAAAAAACAAAAAAAATGAGAAGAGACCAAGGTTGCGCCATATGCTGGGAGAGGAAAAGATGCGGCTAAGAGGAAAGATAGAGAGACAGTGTGTGATATAGCACTAGAAAATTAAATGTAATTGGGCAAGGAAAAAAAAGAGAGAAGCAAGTGTAGCGACAGGCATACACATAGGGTTGCGGAAATTGAAGAGTCGGTGAAAATTCATTGTGGTTCTGACAAAAAATAACATATGTGAAAGTGAATTTTAGCGTAGAAAGTTTGGAGAGTAGACAATAAGAAATAGAGAAATTACAGTGCAACAATAGGAGAAACAGGGGTGTGTAAAGCAAGAGTTATTTAGAGGAAAATAAATATCTTTGCACAGGAAAGGCCGATACCAGGAAAATGTACCAATTTTGATGAGTATATATATTGCCGGAAGTCATTACTTTAAAGATTAATTTGAAATATTTTGATTGTTGAGAATTGTAAATTGGTGAAATTTGATTTTCATTAATGAAACTGAGATTGCAAGCGAAATTGCAATGATTTAAATGGTGGTGAGGGATTGTGAATTTTTTTTATTTTTTTCTCTTTTTCATGAGCTGCAAATTTCTGTAAGGAAGCAAAGGTGTGCGGAATCGCTTCCTATGCTAATCTTGAGAGAACGAATATGCAAATTTCAATATAAAGTATTACAACGATTCAAAGAAACACATTCAAGAGTATAAATGAAATAACCATAAACACATAACACTGTGATTATCGTGGGGAAAACCCTTACGGGAGAAAAACCCCACCCTCTAAAACCTGCATAATGTATTATCAAATCAAAGAAGATTACAATACACTTGCAATGCAAGTTCTTACAAGAGCATCACCTCAACTCAAGCTTGGAGAGACACCACTAGCATCCTTCTAGCACCCAGCCTTGCAAACAAAACTCCATTATGTAAACTCCTCCCCAAGCCCTCCTTATATAGTGATTTACAACCTGGAAACCATTTGTGGTTTTACAAAACCATGGGCTTAACCACCATGCCACATGTTGCCCATTTTTGACATTTACATTTTCAAGATGGAAAAACAACCAGGTTAAAATAGTAATCCCGTCCATAATTTTGTCCTCTAGTTTAGACCCCCATAAAAGACATAAAACAAATTAACTATGCTCTAAAAATGGCCCTCCTATATTCTACTAAGGACAAGGCACCTTTTAACAACTCATACACCTTTTTCCAATGCATAAACATGTGGAAAACTGCCACAAACAAATTCTGTAATTTTCCTGGAAAAGGCTTGCAAGGTTGAGACATATTTCTCAACAATCTCCCACTTGTCGAACACCTTGCAAGAGTTAGGGGATCCAAAATATCATGGACTTAATTGCTAGGGGCCGAAAGGCCCATAGACTCTGAACACCATCTGAACTTCTCTATGCTCACAGGTTTAGTTAATGCATCAGCAACATTCACCAAAGTGTCTACCTTCTCCAACTTCACCTTGCCATCCTCAACCATATCTCTCACAAAATGATATTGTACATCAATGTGTTTGGTCCTGGCATGAAAAGTCGGGTTCTTCGCTAGGCAGATTGCACTTTGACTGTCACTATAAATTGTCACTGCACCCTGTTTGAACTCTATATCTGAATACAATCTCTTAAGCCAAATGGCTTCCTTACAGGCATGAGTAGATGCCATATACTCTGCCTCTGTAGTGGACAAGGCAACCACAGCCTGTCGCTTGCTCATCCAACTAATTGCACCACCAAATAATGTAAACACATATGCACTGGTGGATCTTCTTCTATCAACATCACCAGCCCAGTCTGAATCCACATAGCCTCGAATATCCAAGGAATGCTTGTTTCCTATTCCATGAAAACATATAGAGTACTCTGAGGTACCCCGCAAGTATCTGAAAACTCTTTTAACTGCATCCCAATGTGCTCTTCCTGGATTAGACATGTAACGGGAAAGTACTCCCACTGCTTGGGCAATGTCTGGTCTTGTACAAACCATAGCATACATCAAACTTCCAACAGCACTCTGGTATGGTACTCGACTCATCTCTTCCATCTCTAATGGGGATGTAGGACACTGTGAAATAGAAAGCTTTGTTCCCATTGTAACAGGAACACTCAATGGTCTAGAATCCTGCATATTGAATCTTTTCAAAATAGTACCAACATACTTACTCTGGCCTAGCCAAAGCTTTCTGTTTTGTCTATCTCTTACAATCTCCATTCCTAGAATGTACGTTGCTGCACCAAGATCTTTCATTTCAAACTTCGCTGAGAGTTGAGATTTTAATTCTGCAATCAAACCTTTTCCTTTGCCAATAAATAACATGTCATTGACATACAAGGCAATAACCAGGAAACGATCACCATCAGATTTGAAATATATACAATGATCAGATTTAGATCGCACAAATCCCAAACTCAACACATATGTATCAAACTTCTGGTACCACATCCTAGGACTCTGTTTCAAACCATACAAGGATTTCTTCAACTTACAGACCAAATGACTTTTACCTTTTACCACATAGTGCTCTGGCTGTGTCATATAAATTTCTTCCTCCAAGTCTCCATGAAGGAAAGTTGTTTTCACATCCATTTGCTCGATCTCTAGATCATAAGCTGCTGCAATAGAAAGCAAAAATCGAATGGATGTCATTTTGGCTACAGGAGAAAAAATCTCACCATAATCTACCCCCTCAACCTGGGAGTAACCCTTAGCAACCAATCGCGCTTTGTACTTCTCAATGCTTCCATCTGAACCCATCTTCTTTTTGAACACCCATTTACAACCAACAGGTTTCCGTCCTTCAGGCAATGGTACAAGGTCCCATGTATCATTCCTCTTAAGAGCTGCCATCTCTTCATCCATGGCTATTTTCCAGGACTCTGAATCATTCATACCAAGAGCCTCTTCTACAGATCTTGGTTCATCGATGTTAGCATTCAAAGCAAATATACACCTCCAATCATCAGGAGAATACCCATACCTTTCAGGTGGTTTCCTTTGTCTAGTAGACCTTCGAGCAAGATCTGGTTCATTATCAGGTTTAGGTTCAAGTACCTCTTCTTCCTCTAATGATTCAGAACTCATAGAGCTCTCCTCGACTTCTTGTCTTTCTAAGGGCCTCGATTCAACTTTCTCTGGTGTAGCAGGTAGTTGAATCACATCTTTCTTTTCTTCTATTTGTTCTGGCTGCACTGAAATAGAAGATGGCTTAGTTTCTCTAAAAATAACACTTCTAGAATAAAATACCTTTTGTGCAACAAGATCCCAAAGCTTGTATCCTTTCACACCATAACTGTATCCGATGAAAATACATTTAACAGCTTTGTTATCCAATTTTTTCCGCTTCTCCTTTGGCACATGAGAATATGCCTCACAACCAAAAACTCTCAGATGTCTAAGTGAAGGCTTGTGGCCCGACCACGCTTCCATTGGCGTTTTATCAACAAGAGCTGATGTACGAGACCTGTTTATCAGGTAACAGGCAGTGGCTACAGCTTCAGCCTAGAACTTTTGTTCTAGTCCAGCACCACTCAACATACTCCTAGCCTTCTCCATCAGGGTCCTGTTCATTCTTTTTGCAACTCCATTCTGTTGTGGAGAATACGGAGTTGTCTTCTGTCTTTTAATACCACAATCTTTACAAAATGTATCAAAATCATTAGAGCAATATTCACCGCCATTATCAGTTCTCAAACATTTTATTTTCTTTCCAGTCTGTAACTCTACCATTTCTTTAAATTCTTTGAAACGACTGAAAACTTCAGCTTTACTCCTAAGAAAATAAACCCATGTTCTTCTACTGAAATCACCAATGAAAGAGACATAATAAACTGATTTACCAATAGAAGGAACATCAACTGGACCAAATACATCTAAATGGATCAGATCCAATATACATGAAGACTTATGAGAACTGGAGTAAAACTGAATGCGGTTTTGTTTTCCATAAATACAATGCTCACAAAAATCAAATTCAAGATTGCAATCATTTAACCCATCAACAAGATTCTTATTTTTCAAGGTCCGTAGACCCTTCTCACCTATGTGGCCAAGTCTTTGGTGCCATAACATGGTCTTCTCTGCAGGCAGCTTTGATTCGGTAGACAGAGCACCCTTAGGTACCCAAAAACCACGACCATTTGTTGAAAGAGAAAACCTCTCCTTTTCCAACAGAGTAGTCTTTTTCACAATCTTATCAGAAGTACTATTGCACTCAACTGTGCATGCATCAAGCTGGTACAGTGTACCCAATCTGCTTCCTCTTGCTATTACCATAGCACCTCTTACCATTTTCACACCTGCTTTAGAGAACTGTACATGCACACCCGCATCTATTAGTTTACTAACAGATAACAAATTTCTTGCTAGTCCCGGGATATGCAAGACACCATCAAATCTTGTAATTCTACCATCAGAAAATTTTACACGAATACTTCCACGGCCAACAATATCAAGAATAGAGTTATCACCCAAATATACCTTACCACCATCAAAATTTTCATACTTACTAAACCAGTTTCTATTAGGAGTCATGTGGAAAGATGCACCTGAGTCTATTAACCATGCATTATCACCTGCATGAGTGGCCAAGGCTGCGATAAAAGCGTCTCCATTTTCCTTCTCGGACTCAGAATCAGAATCTTGCTTCTTTTTCTTCTTCTTCTTTTCCTCTTTGCAATCCTTTCGGAAGTGTCCAGATTTACCACAATTCCAACATATCACCTTGGACTTACCAGGGGATTTTGATCTCCCCTTATTCTTGGACTTAGAACGGCCATGCTACTTTTCGTTCTTGCCTCTTTCCTTTGGTCTTCCTCGAACACTCAAAGCCTCTTTAGCATTCAGAGAGACCTTCCTTCTCATCTCCTCAGAAAGTAGAGAACCAATAACATCCTCCATCTTCAAGACAATAGAAGTGCTCCCTATGGCCATGACAAGGTTGTCCCATGAATCTGGCAATGAACATAGTAGGATTTGGCACCTTTCTTCTTCATCCATCACTACCCCAACTGAGGTCAACTGAGTCACCAACATATTGAAACTTTCCAGATGCTCAGGAATTCGTCCACCTTCTTCCATTCTCAAGGAATACAATTTCTTCCTCAAGAAAATCTTGTTAACAAGTGATTTCGCTTGATAGATCTCACTTAGCTTCTTCCAAAGCTTCTTCGCGGTAGACTCTTCATGCACATTAATCAGAATTGAGTCTGCAAGACACAATCTTATGAGACCTTTAGCTTTTCTGTCCATCACATCATATTGTGCAGCTAAATCGGATCTGTAGGCCTTAGGTTATTCTCATCCACCGCATCCCATAGATCCCGATCAATCAACAGATCTTCCATCTTCAGCTTCCACATCTCAAAGTTTGTGCCAGAAAACTTTTCTACATCAATCCTCCCCGACATGCTTGCCATCTTTACGATCCTGCAATACAAAAAATGAAATACTCTGCACAAGCTCCCACTCAAACCTTGATTAGCTCAAAAAACCCTGTACCCAACAAACAGAACCAAAACTGGCCAGGCTCTGATACCACTTGTAAGGAAACAAAGGTATGCAGAATCGCTTCCTACGCTAATCTTGAGAGAACGAATATGCAAATTTCAATATAAAGTATTACAACGATTCAAAGAATCTTATTCAAGAGTATAAATGAAATAACCATAAACACATAACACTGTGATTATCGTGGGGAAAACCCTTACGGGAGAAAAACCCCACCCTCTAAAACCTGCATAATGTATTATCAAATCAAAGAAGATTACAATACACTTGCAATGCAAGTTCTTACAAGAGCATCACCTCAACTCAAGCTTGGAGAGACACCACTAGCATCCTTCTAGCACCCAACCTTGCAAACAAAACTCCATTGTGTAAACTCCTCCCCAAGCCCTCCTTATATAGTGATTTACAACCTGGAAACCATTTGTGGTTTTACAAAACCATGGGCTTAACCACCATGCCACATGTTGCCCATTTTTAACATTTACATTTCCAAGATGGAAAAACAACCAGGTTAAAATAGTAATCCCGTCCATAATTTTGTCCTCTAGTTTAGACCCCCATAAAAGACATAAAACAAATTAACTATGCTCTAAAAATGGCCCTCCTATATTCTACTAAGGACAAGGCACCTTTTAACAACTCATACACCTTTTTCCAATGCATAAACATGTGGACAACTGCCACAAACAAATTCTGTAATTTTCCTGGAAAAGGCTTGCAAGGTTGAGACATATTTCTCAACAAATATGATCTATGATAAGAATGAACAAATTCTACTTATACAAATTATAAATATGATCTTTGATAAGAATGAACAAAGCAACGATTCAAACTTACCACTAAAAATAATTATAAACAAAAATACATATAATTTATATTATATACCAACTTTTAACCAAATAATAATAATAATAAATAAATAATATCATACCAATCATACACTTGCCTCTACTTTAAGAATAACAAAATCAAAGAAAATCCAACGTTCATCATTACCACGTTATATCAAACGTTCTTCACCAACAAAGAAAGAAAACACTTCTCATCCGCAGTTAATTGGAATTCCTTTATTATTGAAGAATGCCAATGAGTTATTGATAAAAAGACTTGTAGACCAAGAAATCAGGAATTATGGCTTAGAAACAGTAGAGGGATGGATGTTTTTGTCCATCAATCAACGAAGTCTAGAGCGAGAGTCGAGTGGATTTATTAAAGGCTGCAATACAAACATAAATGCCGAGGCAATAATGTACTTCAGTTTACTCTACTGCAATTTTTCCGAATCTCTCCCTTCCTCCCTGTGAGAGGTTTGATGTTTCCCATATTCACCATTGCAGCCACAAAATCTTTGAAGAAAGCTTTTTGATCGTTACTGTATCTGTTAACTTGAGCAACGGTAGAGCCATTATTAAACAGTTCCTGATCTGAATGAAAGAGCCCCTTCTTAGTTGTCAGACTTTGGTAGTAGACATTGTCAAAACCGTTGGGAGTTATACTGTCTAAGGGTGAGAGGTTATTGTCACCACTATTGAAGGGACAATTTGCCTGCATAGAAGCAGCGAATGCCTTGTCTATATTGGTTTCGTTGTAGATGCGACTTCTAAAGAAAAGGCAGCGTGCTTGACCAATTGTATGAGCACCTACAGTAATATAAAAGTTAAGTCTCTTCAGTATAACTTCTTTGAAATCGCTTTTCAAAGACATCAGCAATAATATTTACCTGAAAGTGCAACCATGTCCTTAGCAGACAGTCCTTGAGCACGAAATGCTGCGATTAGAGAGCTGAGGCTTGAACCAGGGCCTGGAAGGTTGTTGTTTGCATCGCTTAGACTTGCAGTTCTTGAATCTCGCCTTCCAAGCCTTACATCCCATGTTGGGCCTCCCAACTATCAATTATAAACACAAATTTCTCTAGCCATTATAGAGGGGACCAGAAACAATCTGTTTATAACATTAGAAAAAGTTGTAAGCGAAGGCAGAGGAGTGCAGAAATATTTACTTGGACAACAGAATCACGAGTGGCTATTGTCAAAATATCAGCGCAGGAAACAATGCCCCTGCACACATTCTCAATCCGAGTGTTAATTTTATCAATGACATCGAAACCTCTGGCTGAATTAAAGTTTGCTCCTGCACTCTTTTCTCCAGTGAATGTTGGTGTGTCATCCAAGAGTACAGACCCATCGCAGCCCTGCAATTGGAGAGCAAACCCAAAAAATTATTAGCTATATTGATGATAAAAATGTAGAGATAGATGATTGTAAACAGCATTTTCATTACATTAACAAAACAGTCGTGAAAGTGAAGACGAAGCAACGATGCACCCATTCGTGGCTCATTGGCTACCACTTCCTTTATTACTTCTTCCACGATCGACAATGCCTGCGGACACGTCTTCTTGTAAAAGTTTGGGCGAAGCTGAGCATACGCTGTGCTCCAGCATAGCAGTATAGCAATAGATGCTACAAGCTTGCTCACCGTTGACATGGAAGAAGCCATGCTTGTGTTCTTTTAGGTGAATGTAACAGAGAATTATGTGGCTACTTATAGAAGTGTTGTGATTGGGATTGGATTTGATGGAATATGACTGTGATAGGGATTACCAGTGGTTTCTGTCATCCTTTCTGAAATGTCAATGGTACATTAGCTGGTTCGCGCGTCATCTGAATTAATTAAATCGATATCAAATTGGAGACGACTGTTACCAAAATAATACCGAATAAAAAAATGTTGACTTTAGGTGTCTCAAAAAAAACGAAATATTAAAATATTAAAATAGCGAACCATAAACGTGCTCTTTATTTGTCACCTTCTTATCGCCTTCTTAACAGCGTTGATGTCTTCTTTGAACGCTGAACTCTCAAGTTTGGATTCAGGAAGTGAGCTGTCGTTTGTTATCTGAATTCTCTTTCTTTGAAACTAATTTATTTAATCCTCTGCATGTTCTCGAGATATACTTGGATTGAAGCTTATCGTTTGCTTCCTCTGTACTTTTTTTAGGTTAGTTTATTAATGTATGTTGGTGGTCTGGTAGCAGTCTGAAACTATCTTTTCTCCTTCATATTAAATGGGAACGATCGTTGAACACTATTTACAAATATAATTTTTATTTCAGCAATATCTGTAAATATCTATTATATAGAGACATTTGCTATTATATTTTGTGTATTTAAAAGATCATCAGATCTTTCATAAATTTTCAAATTGGAACCACCATCAATAATTGATATCAGAACCACTATCAAAATAATAAAATAAAAAAACATTTTACAAGATCATTAGATCTTTCATAAATTTTCAAATTGGAACCACTATCAATTGATGTCAAACCACTATCAAAATAATAAAATAAAGATACATTTATTGAAAACAAAAACTATATTTTTTAAGCACTATTCATTGGTTGTTCGATTCAACTAGTATTGAAGCCACCTAGATTGATTCAACTTACATTTAACATCCCATCAGCACTTGGAAACTTTGGACCTTCTCTACCTACATTCAACAATAGAAAATTTTCCCTTTTTTGTGAAGCCCCACTAGAAACTCCATACAAGGGTCTTTGTTAGCCCAGGATTGAAAATGCAATTGAAAGTGGCAAACTGTAAATGATTATTTATTTCACTTGAATAAAGCAACTCCTATTACACAGCATACTACAGCCATACAAGCCACACAGCAATAAAGAAACAGGTCATAAATATAAGAAGCAACAGCCAGAAAACAGTTATAAACTGTTAGACAAAACTGCCCAAACCTGTTAGACAACCTGTTAGGCAAAACTGCCCAAACAAAAAACAAACAAACCAAAACTAATACAACCAGAAGAGTAGACAGCTGGAGAAGATTAGTCATTAACATCCCCCTGGTAATCTGAAGGGGTTAAGCCAAGCAGTCCTCGGAATTTCTCAAACTTTTCTCTGCCCAAGGCCTTGGTAAGAATATCAGCAGGTTGATCGGCAGTACGACAATATTTGAGGTGTACAAGACCAACTTTCACATGATGCTGAATCAAATGAAACTTTGTATTAATGTGTTTGGTACGATCATGAAAGACTGGATTTTTTGCCATTTTAATAGCAGATTGATTGTCAAGAAAGAGTGGTGTTGAAGAAATTTGTGGTGCCTACAAGTCTTCAAGAATGTTGCGAAGCCATAAAATTTCTCGAGTTGCTTCAGAAGCTGCCATATATTCAGCTTCAGAAGAAGAGAGGGCTGGGACTAGTTGCTTTTTAGATTTCCATGAAATGACAGCAAAACCAAGATGCATTAAAAAACCAGATGTAGATTTACCATCTTCCAAGTCACCTGCATAATCTGAATCAGAATATCCAAGCAAAGAAAATTGTTTAGTCTTGTAGTAGTGGAGCCCATAGTTTTGAGTACCTTGGAGATATCGAAGAACCCGTTTGGCTGCCAACCAATGAGGTTCCCTAGGTTGTTGCATGAATCTGGAAAGAACTCCAACAGCAAATGAAATATTTGGACGAGTAGTGGTAGCATAAATCAAACTACCAACAAGTTTCCTGTAGGTAGTTGCATCAACCAATGCTAAAGAATCAGCTGATGTGAGTTTAATATTTTGCTCCATAGGAGTACTAAGGGGTTTGCATTCAACCATGCCAAACTTATTTAAAAGGTCACCAATATATTTTTGTTGGGTGATGAAGATAGAATGGGGTTGTTGAATCACCTCAATACCCAAATAGTAATGAAGATGGCCCAAATCAGTCATATCAAATCTTTGCTTCAATTGGTTTTTGATATCTTGAATATTATCCTCTTTAGTACCAATGATAAACAAATCATCCACATAAACAACAAGATAGGCAACCATGTTGGCAACCATTGTAACAAAAAGAGTTGCATCATCAAATTCAAAATGCTTGAAATTCAACTGCAGGAGATGCTTGGTAAGTTTGTCATACCAGGCTCGGGGAGCTTGCTTTAAACCATACAAATATTTGACAAGTTTGCATACCTGATGTTCTTTACCATTGATGAAATAGCCTTCAGGTTGAGTCATATACACTGTTTCTTTGAGATCACCATTTAAGAATGCATTTTTAACATCCATTTGATGAACTGTCCACCCATTTTGAGCTGCAAGAGCCAACAAAGCACGAATGGTAGTCCATTTAGCTGTAGGTGCAAAGGTTTCATCATAATCTATGCCCTCTTTTTGAGCATATCCTTTGGCAACAAGTCAGGATTTATGTTTGTCAAGTGAACCATCTGCTTTATATTTACTTCTATAAACCCACTTGCAACTAATAGGTTTACAACCAAGAGGAGGATCAACCAACTCCCATGTACCATTTTTCAAAAGTGCATCATACTCATTTTGCATTGCTTTTCTCCATACTGCAATATTCTTAGCTTCATTATAGGAAGTTGGTTCTGAATTTATCATGAAATTGAGTTCATCAATGGACTCTAAGTTATCTACAATATTGGATTGAGCCTGCATCCTAGCTCTATAAGAGCTTCATGTACCTGTTTTACCTATTTCATCAGTCCTTAAATCCTTCAAAGGTTGTTGTACTTGTTTGGCCCACCTATGTGAAGATTTTGGTTGTACAAAAGAGGTTTCCATTTCTTGATTAGATGCTTCATTAGTGTCCAATGCATTTGCAATTTCAGGCTCATCATTAGAGAGAAAATCATGATAAGAGGAGGTTTCTTCTTGCACATTTATAGATGGAGTATCTTGAACTACATGTGAATCTATTAAAGGTGTGTCTAAGGGAGTTGGCTTCTCCTCACAAATATTTTCTATCCAAGGAGAAAATCGTGCACATTTATCAAGTTGTTTTAACTAACATTCAAAATTTGCATCACTTTTGGAAGATTCACAAAATACATCACATGTAATGAAGAATTTTTTGTTAGCTTCATCATACAACCTATAGGCTTTGGATGAGTCAAAATAGCCAATAAAAATGCACTTATAACTATGATTATGCAACTTAGTTCTTTTATCCTTAGGAATTAGAGCATAGCAAGTAGACCCAAAAATCCGAAGATGTCGAACGGATGGAGGATACCCAAACCAAACTTCATATGGAATGGCATGTTGAAGTGCAGATGATGGAGATCTATTACGAAGATAGACTACAGTTCTTGTTGCTTCAGCCCAAAAATGTAACTTAATTCCTTTGAAATATAGCAATGCTCAAACCATGTTCATGATGGTTCTATTCATTCTTTCAACCACACCATTTTGTTCAGGAGTACCAAGAATAGTTAGATGATGTTGTATCCCATTTTGACGAACATAATCTTCAAAAACTAGAGAAGTAAATTCTCCACCATTGTCTGTTCAAAGAGTACCAATTTGAGATTGGATTTGATTTTCAATCATAACTCGAAACCTTTTAAAAATTTCAAAAGCTTCTGATTTTTGCTGCAAGAAATAAATCCAAGTCATGCGACTGTAATCATCAATGAACAACATGAAATACTTAGATCCTCCAATAGAAGTTACTGGTAAAGGCCCACATAAATCAGAATGAATGAGTTGCAATTTTCTATGTGCTCTCCAAGTTGAGTGTGGAAATGGATTTCTATGTTGTTTGGCAAGAATACATGCTTCACATTTTTCAATTTTTTTAGGCAGAACAGGCAAACCATCAACACCATTCTTTTGCATGATATGAATTCTATCATAACTAATATGTCCACATCTTGCATGCCACAAAATACTAGGAGATAGACTAGCTTCTTCAGTAAGATATGCAAAACTTCTAGAAAGAGCAGAAGTACCATTGAGTTTTAATAATCTTCCATCTTCATAACCAGTAAATGCAACTTGATTATTAGATATTTTTCTAACAACAACTTGTCCATCTTTTAACAAAATAGAGTAGCCTTGTTGTCGAATCAATACTAGTGATAACAAATTATGTTGCAACTGAGGAAGAAACAACACATCATGAAGCACAAAATCTGAGAGATCAAGCAACTTAAGTCTAACAGTTCCTTTTCCAATAGGCTTGAGGCTTGATTTATCTGCAAAGTAAATTGGACCACAGTCATCTTCATGAAATTCTTCAAAGTAATCACGCCGAAATGTCATATGTTGTGTTGCTCCAGTATCTAAGACCCAAGAATCATGCCATGAGGAATTAGATGCAAAGTCTGAAACATTAAGCACAAATTGATCACTATCACTGTCACAAGCAAATTGGGCTGCTCCTGAAATATTATCATCATTGTGAATTTTTCTTTGGGCTTCTCTTGAAATTTTATAATCATTGTATATTTTGGTTTTATCTTTTTTTTTAAAAGAATTTTCTTTAAAACCTTCTATCTTATCCCATGAGAGCTTGTATTCATGTGCTTCATGACTACCTTTTCTACCACATCTTTTACAATATAAATGTTGCCTATCATTTTGATTATCATTTTGTCTCCATTGGCCTCTACCTTTTCCTCTATCACTATAACCACCTCTTGAAGAATTTTTGTTTAGGGATTTTTCTTTTTGATAAGCAAAACAAACATTCTCACTAGTATTATCTATTTTCCTTCCAAAAGCTTTTTCACGTTCTGCTAACTTTTCAACCAATTGATCAAAGGTAATGGTTTTCAATTGATTGCTTGCTTGAAGGGACTCTAGATAAGTGGAATGTGTTGGAAGAAGTGCCTTAATAAAGGCTGTGAGATATATATCAACTTTCCCTCCAGCAGCATCAACATCATGTTTTATGGCTCTGATTTCTGAAGCCAGACTCATAACATCACCATTCTGCAACTCAAGATTAAATAATTTTAACTGTAACTAAATAAACTCTAATTCAGAATGAGAATCAAACAAATCTTTTAATTTATGAAGAGCTTCCCAAGCATATGTGCATCCTTGTATATGTCGATAGACATCTCCATTAACAGAAGCTCTTATTAAAGCCAAAGCTTTTGAATTTTTATATTGCCAAATTTCTTTTTCTTTAGCATCAGTTGGTTCTGTAGGTTGAGTATTTCCATCACAAATTTTACACCATAAATCATTAAAAATTAGTGTATTTTCTACTTTTCTATGCCATTCCAACCAAGTATCTTTTCCAGTTAAAGTTTCCCCAATCATTGAAACAATAGACTGCATTGTGAATCAAAATGAAAAATACACACTGCAGATTTAAAAATATTGCTCAAATTTTTTGCTCAATTTTAGAGATATGAAACCCTTGTAAAAATAAATTGATTGATTTCACCTGAATCAATTTACTGTCTTTGCAGAGTGCTCCAATCTTCAAAATCCCTGTGCTCTAATACCACTGTTAGCCTAGGATTGAAAATGCAATTGAAAGTGACAAATTGTAAATGATTATTTATTTCACTTGAATAAAGCAACTCGTGTTACACAGCATACTACAACCATACAAGCCACACAGCAATAAAGAAATAGGTCATAAATATATGAAGCAACAGCCATAAAACAGTTATAAACTGTTAGACAAAACTGCCCAAACCTGTTAGGCAAAACTGCCCAAACAGAAAAAAAACAAACCAAAACTAATACAACCGTAAGAGTAGACAGCCGGAGAAGATTAGTCATTAATAGGTCTTGTGATACAACAAAGTTTGTAATGTTCAATTATAGATTTACAAAGAAAAGCATGGAAATGAACAATGTGAATGTTCAATTTTTGGCATATAACTTTATATTGAGATTGTTGTTAGAAAAAAGAAGGAACAAACAAATGCACAAATGAATGCCAAAATTATAATACACACTTAACAGAAAAATAATTAAAAAACATCACATCGAAGAGGCAAAAAAAATTGTTGTAATCACCACAGAAAATAGCGAATGGAATAAACTTTATTGGAAAAATTGTTAAATATAAACAGAATGTTGAAAACTGTCCCAACCAACAGTTACAAAATAAATATATTGGAAAAACTATCCCAACCAACTAACAGTTACAAAACAATTTTTCTAATTTTATTTTAACATCCTCCCTAAAATCTAATTTGTGGGATAGTTTCTCATCCCTAAAAGATTCTTCAGTCCATTGAAAGCTTCTTCCTTTAGAGGTTTTGTCAAAATGTCAACAATCTAATCTTTGGACCTGTAATAAGAAAGTTTGATTTCTTTATTTTTAACCAATTCTTTGATGAAGTGAAATTTGATGTCTATGTGCTTGCTTTTTCCATGGAAGATTGGATTTTTAGAAAGTGCAATGGTTGATTGATTATCACATAATATAATTATTTCTTCCATTTGCAGTTGCATCAATGCTTCAAGCATCCTTTGTAACCAAACTGCTTGACAACCTGCTGAAGTGGCTACCACATATTATGTTTTTGTTGAGGACAATGCAATAATGGGTTATTTCTTTGAAGACCATGAAACTACACCTGATTATTCTTTTAATTGCCTCTAGATGAGTATCATGTGGATCCTCCATGAACCTTCTTATCAAGCATACCGCATGCATGATATTTAGTCTTGTTGCTATTAAGTACATTAAGCTTCTAACCGAACTTTTATACAAAGTAGAATCTACCTTTTTGCTTTCATCTTTTTTTCTCAGCTTCACAACCATGGAAATAGGTGTAATTGCTATTTTTCTATTTTCCATTCTCAACCTTTTCAAAATATCATTTGCATACTTTTCTTGTGAATGAAAACCCCATCATTATTTTGATTTACTTCAAAACCAAGATAATAGTACGAAAAAGAAAGATCAATCATCTCAAATTCACTCTTCATTGCCACTGAAAAATTCTCTAAGAATGTTTTCATTATTCCTAGTATAAAGCAAATCATCAACATAAATGCATATTATCATAACATCTCCTTGTTGATTTTTTTTGTGAATAAGGTGGGCTCATAAGGAAATTTTTCAAAACCATTTTTTTAAAAATATGATTCAATCCTTTCAGACCAAACTCTAGGTGCTTACTTTAAACCATACAAAGCTTTCTTTAGTTTGAGCACTTAACCTTGATGAACTTTAATATCAAAACTAGGTGGTTGCTCGATGTAGATTTCCTCCTCCAATACACCAATCAAGAATGTTGATTTTGCATCCATGTGAAAGAGTTTCCAAACCTTTATGCTAAAAGAGCTAAAATCATGCGAATAGTATCCATTCTAGCAATAGGTGCAAAAAATTCATTATAATCAATACCTGATCTTTGTTTGTAGTCTTTCACTACCAACCTGGCCTTGTATTTATTCACTTTACCTTGATCATTGTACTTTGTTTTATACACCCACTTTACTCCAATTGGCTTCTTATGCTTGAGGAGGTCTGCAAGTTCCCAAGTTTGATTCTTTTGTATGGCTACAATTTCTTCATTCATAGATTTACTCCATTTATCATATTTTATTACTTCTTCAAATGTAATAGGATCACAATCAACAAAAAATATAAAATGACAAATATTTTCATTTACCTTTGTTGTTTCTTGATATATGTCAGACAAGCTCATTTTTCTCTACCCTCTTTTTGGAGATTCTGAGGTGGATGATGAAGAACTAATTGATGATGAAAAAACATGTCTACTACTTGGTGGAGAAAGGTTTCTTTTTTATGAAGAAGAGCTTCTTCTTGGTGTGGATTGTTGAATGTTACAACTACTGGCTCATGTGTTAACAACTGAATTTATTTGTTTGATTTGCATATTCATCTTCAATGTTAACTTGATGATATTTCTCATTTAGTTTCCAACACCACTCCTGATCTTCAAGAAATTTTGTATCTCTACTTGTCAACAACTATTTTGTCTCTGGATTGTACAACCTGTATGCCTTGGATTCTTCACTATATCCAACAAAATTACATTTTTCTACCTTATCATCCAATTTCTTTTTGCATGCATCTGGAACATGAGAATAAGCAATACAACCGAAAATTCTTAGATGATCTACACAGGGTTTGTATCCTCCCCATGCTTATTCTAGTGTCATGCCCTAAACTATCTTCATAGGATATTTGTTCAAAATATAACCGGCACAACAAACTGCTTCTACCCAAAAAACTTTGGGTAAATTCTTAGCATTAATCATACTCCTTACCATATCTAAAATTGTTCTATTTTTCCTCTCAACTACAAAAACTATGAAAATCATGTGAAATATACTCTCCACCTCTATCAATCCTCATAATTCTGAGAAAATAACCACTTTTCTTTTCAACTAATTCTTTAAATTATCATAATTTCTTAAAATTATCTAATTTATTTTTCAAAGGATACACCCAGAGTTTCCTACCGTAGTCATCAATAAATGTCAAAAAATATCTCATACCAGATAATGAAGCAACTTCAATTGGTCCACATAGATCTGAGTGTGCTAGCTCCAATTTCTTTGAAGCTCTCCAAGAATCCCTTACTACAAAGGGTTCTTTGTGGTGCTTTCCAATAATGCATCCTTCACATTCTTCATCTGGTCTTGGATAAATGGTAAACCTGTTACCATGTTCTTTTTATGCAAAAAATTTAGTCAACCAAAATTCAAATGGCCAAATCTAAGATTCCATAACCACTGTGTCTTTTACAAGAGCACTAAAACTTAAATGCATATTTTTTATGATGCTAGGAGAAAACATTTTATTAGCAGTCATGGGTATTTTGGTTATCAAATTGTTTTTACCATCAACAATAATGTATGTACCATTTTCAAATTTTATAGTGTGGCCTTTTGCACAAGTTGACCTACACTTAACAAGTTATGCTTTAAGCCTAGTACATAAAATTTACATCACCAATATATTTTTTCTCACCTTGTTTTGTTGTGATTAATATCATCCCTTTCCCCATGACCAATGCAGTTGTATTATTTCCCATCTTGGCTTCTAATTTGATGGACTCGTCCAAATTCTAAAATATTTATTTGTGTCTTGTCATATGATTACTATACCCGCTATTAACCACCATTTGTCTTTATTTATTTCCTCTTTTGTGCTACATGTTAGAAATATATATTCTTCTTGCCCTTCACCTTCATTTGCATATTGAGCTTCCTGTTTACTTTCATCTGCAATATTTTTTCTACATTCAGATGCAAAATGTTCATACTTTTGAGAGTAATAACATTGAGTAAATGATTTATACTTTTGAGAGTAATAACTTTGTGGTTTCGGGTCCCTGTAAAACCCGTTTTACCCTTTTATCAAAAACATTGAGTAAATGATTTATCATACCTATGAAAACCTCTACCTCTTTGCTGAAAATTTTATCTACCTCTGCCTCTTGCTTGAGAGTAACTACAATTTTTTTCTTCTATTACTTCTTTGACCTCTACCTCTTTGTAGAAAGTGTCCTCCTCTTCCTCTTGGATTTTTGCCTCTTCCTCTTTGTGTAGAAGATGCTTCTAGTGTTTCTTTTTTTTATTTCATGGATACCTTGCTCTCAAAGGCTTGCTCCAGTGGCTTCTTTGTAGAATTTTTTATTCTATGCTCATGTGTGTACAATGAACCCATAAGCTCATCTACAGATAAAGTCATTAGATCTTTTGATTCTTCAAAGGCTATAACTGCAGGATCATATTTTGCAGGTAAACTTCTTAAAATATTTTCTACAATTTTTTGGTTAGTCATAACCTCGCCATTTGATTTCATCTGATTAATTATTCCCATTGTATGAGTAAATAAATCTTCTAAACTTTATGAATCTAACATTTGTAAAATTACAAAATCTTTTTTAGGTATTGCAAGTGAACTTTTCTTACTCTTTTTGTACATTGAAATGATTGTGCAAGGAGATCCCACACTTCTTTTTCCTTTGAAGTGGTTGAAACTCTTGGAAGGATAATTTCATTAAGACCCTGCACTATGAACAATAATTGGTCTTTTTTTAATTTTTTTGTAGTAAATCCCTCTCATTTTGTGTGAGTGCTACTAATGTTGTTCCATCTTTCGGTTCTGAATACCCATTCTGCACAAGGTCCCATAGCTCCTGTGATCTAAACAAAATCTTCATTTGAAAACACAAAAAATTGTAATTATTTCCATTAAATTTAGGAATTTGTAACTGTGTATTGTTAGCATTTGTTGTCATTTTGAACTGGATCTGATACGAGATGTTAGAAAAAAGAAAGAAAAAAAATGCACAAACGAATGCCAAAATTACAATACATAGTTAAAACAAAAAACTCGAAACATCACATCAGAGAGGCAAAAAAAAAACCATTGTAATCACCACAAAAAATGCAGTGAATGGAATAAACTTTATTGGAAAAATTGTTAAATATAAATAAAATGTGTGAAAACTGTCCCAACCGACAATTACAAAATATTTATATTGGAAAAACTATCCCAACCAACTAATAGTTACAAAATAGATTTTCTAATTCTATTTTTATGTTTTTGTGTGTAAATTAAATTTAAAGTGGAGGAGTGAGGCTATTAAATCCCCTAGTGATTCAGTGTGAATGCCTAAAATTTTTGACGTAAGAATATCAAGCATTTTGAGAAGGACCGTCATTATTGGCAACTAGACGGTTGCCCCTAAAAATCAGTGCCTCGGCCTCATTTGAGCCTTTCAAATTTTTCTAACCATTTTGTTTAACATACTACTAGACCAAAGCTACAAAAAGTTGATTTCAAAACACTGTGAAAAGCTACCACAGAATGGCATGATTATTTGGCACCACTTCCAAAGCCATTTCTTCTCCTAACTATAGGAAGACCAGAAAGATATTGTAAATATGGTATGGATCTTGAGCTAATTCTAGTGAATATTTCATATAAGCTACTTGGAACATGTGGAAGTGATCACATTTCATTCTATAGAAGAACACCCTATCAAATTTTGCAATATAATATGTAAATAATTTATTGGTCATCTAAAGGTAGATATTTGGGATGGCCAAGATCTAAGTCCACATTTGGGCCAGCTAGTTTGAGAAGATGATTTCATGGTAATTATTGATTTAGTCCATGATTTCATGGTAATTGTTGATTTAGCCCGTAAATGAAGTGAAACATGCAATACAGGGAAACTAGTCTATTTTTTTGGACAAAAATAATGTACATGTAGCTCTACAATCTTTCATAAAATATTATACTAAATAGGTGTTGTGAGAATATCAATTATGGAAGAGCATATTTATAATAGTTAGATTGAATGATAATGATGAAGTAGTCAATATATATAACATGATACTCAATATAAAGTTGTACTTAGATGTGGATATGCTTTTAAGGTGTCCATAAGAGAAATTATGAGATGGTTATTAGATGGTGTTGTATAATGATAATAGTTAGTGTGTGGTCATGACACAATTTATATTTGTGGCCTTGCAAAATTAATTTTAGTATTGGTATGTTGTTGGCATTTTGAAGTCTTATGAATAGAAATATGAAACCAATAAGACTATGTGCACTATTATGTATCAGTGTACAACTACTAATGAATTTAAACATTATGTGATGAAGTGAGGTTATGAAGATACTTCTTCATCATCCTTGTCTCCACATTCAAAGCAATGGAAAACCAATGAAACTAATAGTACAAAACATCTTGTGTAGAAGTTCATAGAGCGCTATATTAAACAAACTAACAAAAAATAGAGAGAGAATTCAATCTTCACTTGAAGAAATTTAACAATTAGATCAATATTTTATTGATTCTATTACACCCCAATGTTAATTTACCCAGTGACTTTAACCTTTATGTTTAAATACAGCTTAATGCATGATTATGTCTTGATGGTATTGGATGGTTGAATGAAATGAATGTATATGCAATGTGATGAAAGTACTTTCAAATGCTTATATGATGTGATTATGTTTTCTATGTTATCAGCTAACTATGAATATGTTGCTCTAAGTTGACTGCAGGAAAGTTTGAACCCTTTAGAGGGGGAGGGAGAGTATCACCCAAAAGAGGAGTTGGTATTTGGGATTTTTTGTATTGCTATATGAGTAGATGCACACACTCATTCACTTAGGTTAATTTAAACCTCATCAAGTCAGTATAAGTTTTGAATTGAAAATTCTTAAACCTAAGTTAATAGGTTAAGTGTCATTAGGGAAAATAATGCTTTATCGTTATTGAACCTCTTTGACCATCTTATTAAATTAAATTAATTGCAAATATCTTTTGTAAATAGCGTATATAATGTGTATAGTATATATATATATATATATATATAGGTGATAATGCATATAAATGTATCTATATATGAATATGCATAGATATGATTTAATATATTTACATATATTCATACATACAAGCATACGTGTATATATAAGTAATAAATGAAATGTGTGTATATATATTGTCATATATATTAGTTGGTTTAAAAAGCCATATTAAATAGTTGTTATGCCACACATAAGTCATGATTTCTAAACCGATAGACAAGGCTTTATGGCAGATTATAACAATAAGTATTGAGGCTTCCATACGTAGGCGCCACCTTGGGGTGCTATTAAGTCATTAAATCCATGTAGCGGTTGATCTTAGCACTTCTCAAACTCATTTAGCCGCCATAAGTAGAGGTGTGATGAGATTTTATGCAAAGGATCCTATTTTTTAGTTTCTACGACTTGGTTAAGAGTAAATAAAGAGTTTTGGCACGGCAATATAGCTGCATATCGTGTCATTTTCAAAGACTATTTTTGAAGTCTCAAACTGCATTTTAGCAAAACTTTAACATGTCAGTAAGCCATGGCAATTGAGGAAGAGATCAAATTATCTTTGGAGGCTCTTTCTAACGAAAATTTAAGTACCATATAACTGCATTTTTAAGTGGTGGATTTTGGAATATCATCGACTCATTCAGATTGCCAATCGGGGCAACATTATGGGTAGCATATTCGATATCTTGTATAACATTTTTCACGCCTGGAAGTGGTTACAAGACATGGAACTTATGGAGCCATTCAAGCCTCCAAGAGATAATTGATTTTTATCTTTGGTAAATTCATTTAGTATAAATACATACCTACTATTCATTTTGGGAAGTTGTTCTTCAATTAATAATTTTTGGAGAGTTGTACTATGTAGGATTGGAAGAGAGAGTTAGCATTGTGAAAAAAGCATTGTGCAATCTGCAAATAGTACACCATATAGAGAGATTGGCTTGACTGAATCAAAATTATGTTGCTCATTAGTTATAGGCTATTGGTATTAGAGTCAAGAAATAAGTGCAAAATTTAGTGTTGAGCATAGAGCTTGAAAAAGCATAGAAGTTCTAAGTTGAGTTGAAGAATTTGAAGCAAGAGATAGCAGTTGTAAGCTTAAATAATCTTTTCTGGGCATGTTTTAAATTTCTTCTTTTCTTCTCGAATCTGCAAAGATTTCTTCTATATTTTTTAAAATCAATATGCTTGTATTATATGCAATTTTATGGTTGTTTGCAAACATTTATGAATGCATGTTCAAACATGTAAAATATAGATTGTTTATGAGAAAATATATAAGAGATAATTAGAATCAGAATAATCGGTGGGTTAGACTAAATTATCAGCCCTTTAAAAACATCGTTAAAATCATGCTAGTTTTACATGATATTGAGTTAAATTATTCAAGAGAGCTTAAAGAGAAAAATTAAGACTCTCTAAGTTGTTTTTTTCCAAACAATCGGCTTATTAAACTAAAGTGGTGAAGAATAGCTAAATACGTGAGTATGATATTGTTGGGTGAATATTCTGTAATCACTTTACAAATTACTAAACGTGAATTTCAACCATAGTTGTTATGAGATAAATCTCTCCTCTCAAAAATGGGAGGATCCCTTCTTACTGTTTATTGGAACAAAAAGTAAACTATACTAGACTTTACAATATATACACTATTTTAACCATGTAAGCGGTGTGTTACATTCATCATTTTCTCTTATTTTGGAAAATATGTTTACAATGTTCCAGAGTGTTACTTTGTAATGCTAAAAAATTTCAATTAATAACCTAAGCAATAATTCCCAATATTCTCAATTAGACATAAGCGTAATCCAAGAATACCAGTGTAATCAAAAGATATGTAACCAAAATACACACGAAAGCACAAAGTCTTTTTGTTGTTCACGATAAGAATTCTTCAATAACTAGTGATGTAAATGGAGCATAAAGTCTTCCAATCCAGACCATGAAAAGATCCACGAACCAAATGAATGATTTCAAGCTCAAAGTCTTGACAATTCACCAAAAGATATTAATAATACATGTAGACACATAAAAATGACTTAGGCCCCCGAGCTGCATTTTTCTATGTTAAACATCCTCATGATTTGATTATATCCTAATGTCATAATTTTCAATTATCCTTCCATTATTATTTCCTCCATAACATTACCATTTATCCTTCAATTAAATAAATTTATCCATCTATCCCACTTTCCATCTCACCAAATAAATAATTAAAACAATTATTTATTTATTTTTGTCTTTCTTATTTATGAATGAAACCATTATTTAATTCATAAGTCAACATTCCTCCATAAATCAAATAATTTCTATTATTTGATTTTTATCTCATTTATTGTCTACCATTGATTTAATTATCTAAATCTTAGCCATTCATTTCAAAGCTTGCCCTAACTTTGACCTAATGTTGCCCTAATTCTAATACTCCTTATCACATTGAATCCTAGTCATTGATCTTAGGGCTTTACCAACTTCTAATCCTAGCCATCCATTCTCAATTTGGAATTCTTTAAAAAGCTCACTCTCAAGCCATTTTAGACACACAATTATTTTCAGCATGCTTGAGAGCTTTGAGCACTTGAGCACTCATAATACTTCAATATTTTGCTTGGCTTAGACATAGGTGATAGTTGTATCTCAAATCTGAAGGCAATCATATCATTTTCAGCAAGATGGAGAAGGCCAATAGAGGTCAACCAATAAGAGCTTGAAGACTAGGTGACTTTGTTTCATGTTTTTATGTTTCTAGTTTCCTTTATACTCTATTGTAGATCGAGGTTTTTAGTATTATGTTACGTGCATTAATCTGAAAAATTTATCTCTAAGACTAGTTAAAAATGTAATGATATTTGCTTTTAATTATCCGCCATTGTGTTTGAAATCTTTTCTGGTTGGAAAAACATATGGAGGGAGCGATCTGTAGAATGTTGCTGGCTTCGGCAGGAGCAAGCCACACTATCGCAGTTCTCTGTTGGTTGCATATTTCGGCACCGCAAGTTGTTGAACACAGGGGAGTACATTAATTAATTTTGACACTGCTTGGACGTGTTCCTCCCAGCTTTGCAGACGTTTTACACTCTACGGCATCAAGAGTCAACGTGCAGCTCTATCTTCTTATCCGCAGAGTCGTCTGTATAAGAGTTTGTTACGGCACAAAAGAGTGATTTTTTTTTTAGATTTTAATTTTGAACTTTAATCTTTAGTTGTTAGTTTTAATTTACTGTGGCTTTAGTTTTTAGTCGTAATTTAATTTAACTTTACTTTTTAGTTTTAATTTTACGTGATTTTTAGTGTTTAGTTTTAGATTTTAGTTTGATTTAGAGTTTTAAATTTTCATTCTTTTTTTTTTTTAGATCTTAGTTTAATTTAGATTTTAAATTTTAATTAGTTTTATTTAAGATGTTAGTTTAATTTAGATTTTTATTTTTTAAAATTCTAATTTAGATTTTTAATTAGTTTTTAGATTTTAGTTTAATCTAGATTTTTAATTATTTTTTAATTTAGATTTTACTTTTTTTTAAATTATATTTTAGCTTTTTTTAATTAGATTTAGCGTTTTATTAGTTTCTTTTTTAGATTTTTAATTAGATTTGTATTTTAATGAGATTTTAATTCAATTTCAACTTAGATTTTTTATTAATTTTTTAGATTAATTTTGTCCATTAACGTTTATTAGTTACATTAAATGTTAGTTTTCTTTTTAGTTTAATTGGTGATCTTAGGTTAATTTTTTGATTTTTTTTTCTTTTATAGGTCGAATGTTTTCAATTGGAAATCTAAAACATCAACGATCGTTTGTCAAAGATTGGAGGCCAAAACTATTAATTGTGCTTTGCAGGTCTCTGGCTTTGATTTGCTTTATCTTGAGTGACTTTTTCACATAGACTGATTAGTGGGCCTAAAAAGAACTTGAGTGCTTGAGTTGACATCATAAGCAGGATTAAAATTTACCAATGCTTGCATTGTCTTGTCGTTTTCATTTTATTTATAGGTGTGTATGTGCTTCTCTCACGCCATTTGGTGATCTTGAGACTCAGAAACACTTTTTGACATTTTGTACAACCACCCACACATTTGGATTTGGGCATTCAAAATGAACTTTGTTTTCAAAATTTGTGTAACCCCAATTCAATAATAGAAGTATCCTCTCCCCTTGTGCACTTGTACAATCCTGGGTGCAAGAGAAACTGTTATTGACTCTAGAAATTGGGTCTTCTTTGGTGGGAAAAACTACTCACCCAAAGGCGACTCAGATCAGCAATGGAGCTCCTTGGCCAAGCTACCCCCGACCGATATATAAATGTGAATCCTAATGGAAAACTTAGGATTATGAGTGCGGATGTGTTACACGGACAAGTTAGAGTTCCCCAAAACCTTGTTGAGCATAACCTCTTCAGATTGGAATTCTTCCTTTAACGGAGCTTAATCTTTGCCCCATGTGTGGCCACTCAAACGGGGGTCTCAAACTAAAAATTTGGTGTAGTAGCCAAAATCCTTTCTATTTGCTAGCGTAGCAACAGTCATTGTGAAGGCATCCACATTCTCGCAGTTCTTAGGAGAGGTGATCAATCTACCATGGGAGTTTTATGGGGGTTGGAAGCTTGGTTGGCCTGAGAAGTGAGTGCAATGTAAGGGGGAGCCCGTGCGTCCAAGCTTCTGGATTCACACTCTAAGAATAAGTGTGGTTGGGGAAGCCCACGTGGAATCTAGCAAATATTGTCCTGGCTTAACCTAGGATTGTTTGTTTTCATTATGCTTGATCAAAGACAAAATATTGTGTTTGCCAAGTGTTTTCTTAAGCATTCAAACAAACAAATAGCATCTCACAAATTTGGAAACAAACATTAAACTTGAAACATTTCAAAATTCGGTCAAACTTGCAAACAAACTATCTATAACACATTTGTTGTTCTCTACAACGTATTCGCTTTGCTGAGTCACATTTGAAGCTCATCATCATCATTTTCAATCATAAACTAGACCTTAGGTCCTCATTTCATTTGCAAATTTTGGGTTAGGAAAACCTTACCATAATTTTCAAAATCATTGCCTCCAAGAGTAGGTTATCATTGGACTTAGTCATCATTATTTCCTTTAGTCGTGGTCCTTTTGTGAGACCTTTCCAACTCATAAGTCAAGTTAGGAAACCTCACTTAGTCATCTTGTCATTGTCATTTAGTCCTTCAAACAAATCCTTTGATATTCCAAAATTGAGACATAGATCAAGCTTAGGGTGGTTGAGTAACCTTCTTCCAAAACACTTATTTGCATTTACACATCTTGCATTCAAGTCATCTTAGTCCTCATTTTGCATAACTTATTCCAAAAATAAAAAAATACAAAATAAAAAATTAGTGTATAACTTGTCATCTTAGTTTTCATTATCCTTTGGCATTAGTCATTCCCTTTAGACAACATTATCATATTGCATTCTTTATTGTCAAAAATACAAAAACAGTTGCATTACATTTAGGCATACCTTATTTCAAAAAAATACCAAAAACATAGTCTTAGTCTCATTCCATTTGCATTTTCCACCTTCATTTTGAGCAAGCCTTATATGGTTGAAACTAGATTGCAACAGAAGCATCGAGAAATGGACCTCTTTCATGATGATGAGGACCTTTATAATTCCATGAGCACCCTCAACCATGACAATACCACTGATGATCCTCACGATAATATCCACCTCGAAAGTCATGACAATGTCAATTTGGGGTCTACATCTTATCAACAACCAAAGACACACAATCCTTTTGAACAATTCCTTGTTAGAGACAAAGATGGAAATGTGTTCATAGAAGAAGTAGAGGCTGCCTCTCAAAATCCTGAAGTTGCATCTCTTGTGGATGAAATTGTCATGTTGGACCCTGAACAATACTTAGCCAAATTATTACATGAAGGCTCATTAAACTACCTCAAGGATTTGATGTCAATACCTTACGTGCAGCAACGTCACCCAAAGAAAACACATAAACAAGCCAAGGACAATCTACACCACAGCTTACAATTTCCATACCCATCGCACAACAAGCCCAAATACCACAACTACCAACACTTCATCCATATTTGCGACAAAATCTATGTCACAACCCATGACACAAGCCACCTCACAACCATTATTCACAACACAACCCTTTGGCTCGGCATTCACGCCCTTTGGTTCATCATCTCAGGCCATAGGGGAATCCATATCTAACATCCTTGGTAGACCTAAGGCAAGGCAAGTTCTCATCCAAGGATCTCAACTAAACACAAACACAATGTCACAAGGTCCTCATATCAATACAACCACCTTACAAGGACAAACCATGAATGCTCCACATAGTCAAAATACAAACACTACACATGGTTATACTCCTTTTCAACAAGGGCAGGGATCACAAATGACACAACCTAACATATCATATGGCTACACATAGGGAATCCTTTTTGGCAACCAAAATATACACGGACAACCCACTCAACCAATGCAACATATCTCAACCACTTCTCACATCCCAACCTACACATCACACATACACACTCATGGACACAATCAAAATCCACCACATTTGCACAACATTCCAAACCAACACATGTCATCACAACCAAAAATGGGACCACACGACACAATTTTGGGACATTATAACAATGTTGCCAACAATCTTGTAATAGATGCACTGACTACCCAGTTGGCTGCCCTACAAAAGCAAGTGGAAGGGATGCAAGTGTCAAACAAGAAGACGTACTCATCACATGATCTACATCCTTATCCATATGACATTAGCATATGCATGCCTCCTTTCCCTCTTGGGTATGTCATCCCTACTTTCACTAAGTACAAGGGAAAGAGAAATCCTATCGAGCACATACGAGAATTAACCACTGCTTGCATGGATGTTGCAAATGACCACTCCTAACTTTTGAGACTCTTCCCTGCAAGTCTTATGGGGCCCACACTTGAATGGTTTTCCCTGATATCTAAAGGGTCTATAAATTCATGGGATGACCTCGCCAATAAATTTATGGAGAATTATGCTTACGACATTGAAAATGATGTCACAATTGCTACCTTACGCCACTTGACACAAGATGAAGGAGAGTCCTTTATTAATTTCTTCCAACGGTGGCGTAGTATGGAGATTCGATGTCCTGTCGAGATTCCTGAAAAACAAAAAGTAGACATGTTCGTAGAAAACCTCAAGTCAAAGTTGAAACACCATTTACAAGTGTATTGTTGTGCCACCTTTACAGACTTAGTTGAGAAAGGCATGACACTCGAAAAGGTTCTAATCGCCCAAGGTGAACTTACACATGGCAACAAAAACAACCACAACCATCAAACCTCTAATGACAAAAGCAAGTTTTGGTCCCGCAATAAGAATGTAACACACGATGGAGTCGTAAACGCAAAATTTGTGAATCGAGCAAGTCCCACATTGACTCTCAAAGTACCCAATGCAAACAAGAATACACCATATGTGTCCAACCAACCAGCTAACATGGTCCAAAATACTCAAGAACAAGGACCCCCAAGACAACCAAGGCCATACCCACAGAGACAATACACTCCATTACCAGAACCAATTGAATCTGTCTTGAAGAAGCTAGTACAATCACATGTCATACAACTTCAAGAACCTAAACCATACAACCTAGGATAGTTCAAACCATCTTGGTGGGATGAAAATTCCTTTTATGACTACCACCACATCAAAGGACACAAGACCTCATCATGTCGTCAATTGAAGAACATAATTCAAGATCTAATTGAAAATGGTACCATAGAGGTCGAAGGACAACAACAAACTTCCAATCAATACCATACAATCTTCAAGAATCCACTACAAGACCATGGTTCAGGAAATCCCTCCACCTCAAGTCGAAAGATAGACAATCAAGACAATTATACCATGAATTCCTTTGATTACTCACAGATAATTGATCACCTTTGTGCCGCTGATGACTATGTCAACACCATTACCATTAAAAAGGTTCTTGAATGCGTTGTCACCACCCGTAGGGCTAAGATTACCTTATCTAGTCCTTCTTCAAAGCATCTGCAATGTAAAGCCCAATATAATCTTGTTGACCAATTGGGAAAGACACCTGCACATATTTCCATCCTTGAGCTATTACGCCTATCACCTAAACATAAAGTTATCCTCGATAAGACTTTGAAAGAAACCTCTTTTCCTACTGACCTGGATGTCAACCGATTTGAAGCCATGATTGGACACTTGACCAATCCAATCCATGTCTCCTTTTCTAAAAAAGACTACTCTACACAAAAGTCTAGCCATAACGACCCATTGCACCTTGAAGTATTCTTCCATCAACACAAGTTTAGACGAGTCCTAGTAGATGGCGGAGCTAGACTAAACATTTACACTTTAAAATTGGTCAAGGCATTAGGCTATTATGAAGCATGTGTAGACACAACCAAAATTATTATAATCAAGGCCTATGATGACGAAGAACGCTCTTCCAAGGGTGTTATCACTCTCCCTATCAGAGTTGGACCCACAGTTATGGACACCACATTCCAAGTCTTGGATCTTGAACTCCCATATAACCTTCTCCTCGATCGACCCTAGATTCATGCCATGAAAGTCGTGCCTTCCACCTATCATCAATGTTTGAAATTTCCATTTAATGGCACCGAAGTCACGATCATTGGCGACCTCGATCCCTTCCAATATTGCACCAATTTAAGGGGAGTTCCTGAACGCAAAGTGCCTTTTGATCGAGAAGCTTCTACATCTACTTTTGTAGCCACTTCATCTAGTTACATTGATCCCTCCACCCTCATCAAATCCTCAACATCCAAAACCCCATTCGTCGACCCCAAAATCAAAATCCAGGACAAAGGTCGTGGCGAGTATAAACTAAATACTGCCTATTGCATCACAAAGCTACCTAAGTCTCCCAAGTCTTATGGTAGGCCTTGTTTCAAGACAGAACCCAAAGTTGTCTTTAAAGTTCCTCCCACCACCACCTTCACACAATGAGGAGAGGTAAAGAACGAATACATTGATGATATTTTAGCTTGGATTTACAGAGATGAAGAAGATTTTCCGCCCCTACCAACAGAACAATATGGCAAAGGTTTTGCACTAATGAAACAAATGGGTTATGATTATGATGGAATCAATGGACTTGGTATACATAAAAATGGAATGAGAGAACCCTTGATTCCTTTTAAGCGATCAAAGAGCTCAGGGTTAGGGTTCGTACCAATTAAGATTGGTGCTCTAAGTACTAAGGTGCTTTCAAATAAGGATGTGAGTGCTTCGGAAGATGTTGAGATATCTGAGGATCCTACCTACACCTATTATGATGACACTGACTCTAATGACTATGAGTGGGACTCTTGTACCATAAGTGACTATGAGCTTGATCGTCTCTTCCAAGAGTTTGACATACCCCGCCCATCCCTTACCAACCTTGTGGATATCAATATTCACATTGACTCCTTTTATGAACTTGACCCACCAAAGACCACAGACGAAAGAGCATGGACCAAATCCATTTGGGACCTCGATAATACCTCTATCTTTACCTTATCTGATACATCCCCATCCTTCACTAATACCGATGATGGCATCTCCCTCATTTACCCACAATTGATTGATTGGGACCAACAAGATCTACCTACCTTTGACATATTTGAAAATGATGAGGCCATTGCTGAATTTATGGGACTACGAGAGGGTATACCACATGAGGACCATAAGGCTAGCTTCACTATAGATCTTGACACTGCAGCATATTTTGGTGAGACTGTCCCACCCTCTAGTCACAAAAATGAAAAAAATAAAATAAAAACTAAATGGTCTTTAGGTGAAAACCGCAAGGTGCCTGCTAACCAAGAAAAAGTAAAAAGAAAGGACTTATCTGAGGGTGAAAACCTCTCTAAGGCACCTGAGGATGGAGGGTTGGACTTTCTCCATATCAATCTAGAGAGATCCCTGATGCTGATCGAAGACATAATAGAGGTCAACATTGGTATGACAGATAATCCTAAGACTGTTCTCTTTGCAGCATCCTTGATAGAAGAGGAAAAACCAGAATTTCAAGCATTTTTCACAGAACACCAAATCAATTTTGCATGGTCTTATGTTGATATGCCAGGGTTGGCTCCTGATTTGGTTCTACATCATCTACCATTACATCCAAATGCAAAGCCCGTTAAAAAAAAGCTTAGAAAAATGCACCCTCAAATAGCTATGTTGGTCAAAGTCGAACTCAAGAAATTATTGGATGTTGGCTTCATAAGACCTATTAACTATGCAGACTGGATCTCAAACCTTGTACCAGGGAAAAAACCAAATGGCCAAATCCATATTTGCACAGATTTTCAGGACTTAAACAAATCATGTCTGAAGGATGACTTCCCACTCCCAAATATAGACATCATAGTAGACCTAACAACAGGCGACGAGATGTTGTCCCTCATGGATGGCTTCTCGGGGTATAATCAAATATGTATCACTTCTGAAGACCAACACAAGACATCATTCACTTGCCCATGGGGTACATACTATTGGAACGGCATGCCCTTTGGACTGAAAAATGCAAGCACAACCTATCAAAGAGCTATGACCACCATATTTCATGATCTCATGCACACATTGATGGAAGACTATGTTGATGATCTTTTGGAAAAATCCTTGACACGTGGCGATCACTTAAGAGTCCTAGACAAGATTTTCACACGGCTAGAAGAATACAAGGTCCGCCTAAATCCCAAGAAATGTGTCTTTGGCGTGACATCAGGAAAGATTTTGGGATACATTGTCTCCCGTCGAGGCATTGAAGTAGACCCAGCAAAATTCAAAGCAATATTAGACATGCCTCCACCTAAAGGTATCAGTAAACTTCAAACACTATAGGGTTGACTCCAGTCCATTAGGTGCTTCATCGCACAACTTGCAGATAAATTTCAACCTTTTCAGTATTTTTTACATAAGGGATTTCCTTTTATTTGGACAGAAAAGTGTGAGGCATATTTTCAGCAGATCAAAGAATATCTCTTGACACCTCTTGTCCTAATGCTGCCTATTGATGGGAAACCCCTAATTTTGTACATCTCAGCCACTACAGCTGCATTGGGGGCATTGTTGGCTCAAAATGACCATGAGGAAAAGGAACATGCAATGTATTACATCAGTCGCACTTTGGTGGGGTACGAGCTTAACTACAGTCCAATTGAACGTGCTTGTCTTGTAGTGGTCTTTGTCACTCAAAAGTTGAGACACTACATGTTAAACCATCAGACTAAGCTTGTAGCAAAAATAGATCCCCTAAAATATCTACTCAGTACGGTGGCATTAACAAGACGATTGGCTAAATGGGTCATGATACTCAATGAATATGACATTCAATATGTGGATCGTAAGGCAATAAAAGGACAAGTCATTGCTGATCAACTAGCAGATGTGCCCACACAATCCAATCACCCTTTGGTTTCAGACTTTCCTGACGAGTCAATATTCACACTGGACACAGGAACAACATGGAAATTGTATTTTGATGGCTCGCACACTAAGCATGGATCAGGTGCAGGTATATTATTTGTTACCATTCAAGGTGATACAATCCCTAAATCTTTCAGGATAGCATTCCCATGCACAAATAACATTGCAGAGTATGAAGCCTTGTTGACAGGATTACGTATGGAAATAAAATTTTATTCCTCAAGAGTCTACAGGTCTTTGGTGATTCACAATTGGTCATTCAACAGGTCAACAATGACTATGATACTAAGGATGAGAAGTTGACCCCATACAAAAGAATGGTTGATAGTTTCAGGAAATACTTTGTATACATCTCATTTTTCCAAGTGTCGCGTATTCAAAATAAAGTAGCAGATGCCATGACCACTATTGGGTCTCTTTTGGATATTTCTAATAATATGTCACAGTATGAGTTCTTAGCGGAACAGTTGTTGGTCCCTGTCTTTGATGTCCCAGAGTCTGAGATGGTATGTGAGCTTGTTGGCCTCAATTCCCCCTAGTACCAAGATATTTATGACTGCTTACATGCCCAAACCCTACCACCCAACCTTTCCAACAATCAACGCAAGTCCTTCATTCATAAAGTTTCCCGCTATACCATCATTGGTGATACCTTATATCGACGTAGCTTTGACACCACCTTACTCAAATTTCTTGACACTAACAAAGCATAAACTACCTTACGCAAAGTACACAAAGGTATATGCGGAGCCCATTCTAGTGGTCCGACCCTAGCCAAAAAGATCATGCGACTAGGTTACTATTGGCCTACAATGGAGCAGGATGCCTATCACTTTTTGTGAAAATGTCGACAGTGCCAGATACACAGTGACCTCATTCATGCACATGTGCAAGATTTGCAACCTATCACTTCACCATGGCCCTTTTCCCAATGGGTACTTGACCTCATAGGAAAAATTCATCCCACCTCATCAAATGGCCATAAGTTCGTCATCACCGCCTCTGAGTACTTCACAAAATGGGTTGAAGCCATCCCTATGACATACATCACTGGCACACAAATCTCCAAATTCATCCTCAATTACATCATATGTTGGTATGGTGTCCCCCAAACCATCATCACTGGCAATGGTCGTCCCTTCAAAAATCAGGATGTCCATGAGTTATGTGAAAAATTCCACATTCAACATTGCTTTTCCACACCATATTACCCGCAAGGCAATGGCCAAGTTGAGGCATCCAACAAGACCATAATTAAAATTCTTAAAAAGACTATTAATGACGTTGGTCATGACTGGCACATTTGGCTTAACCCTGCCCTATGGGTATATCACACGAGCATTCGCACACCCACTGGTGCGACTCCGTTTTCCCTAGTCTTCGATTCTGAGGCTATCCTTCCTATCGAGGTCGAAGTCCCCTCCCTACGGGTCTCCATGAAAGGGCTTATTGATGATGAGGAATATCGTATATCCCGATTGCATGAGTTAGAATTGCTTGATGAACACAGAAAAAGGGCATTGACTCATCTACAGGCGTATCAAAACCGCCTTTGCCACAGTTACAACAAAAAAGTTTTGATTAGACAGTTTGACATTGGTGACTTAGTGTTGATGGAGAATCTGAAAAATCAAGCAGAACATGAGAAACTCGGCAAATTTGAGCCCAACTGGCTGGGCCCATATGTCATAACAATGTATCTTTTGGTTCTGGTGCTTATCAGTTGTCCACACTTGAAGGGGAACCTTTTTCAGAGCCTATCAACAGCTTACACCTATGCAAATTCTATACATAGCCTCAGAGTGCCATGCTAAAACCATAAAAATACAAAAAAAAATTGAAAAATACAAAAAATCGTTACCTTGATGAAAACCTAGCAAACAGGCATCTTGGTGACAACAAAAAAAATCATGAAAATAGTAAAGAGAAATAATCTGTCCAATAGTGAAAACCACTTTGGTGGCACTTTGGATAAGTACCATGGTGAAAACCTGGCAAATAGGCACCATGTGTAGTTAGTCTCTACTATGTCATCTACTATCACTCTACCTAGTCTTCCACCCTCATCTGTCACAATGCCTTTACCTCCCATCATCTCTCATTTGACATCCATCATAATGCTTGGTCATCTTTATCATGAATTCCAAGCGGTTGACATCTTGCATCCTTTCTCCTCCATCTTCCATCCATAATAAACCCCTATCCCATCCCATCCTTAATGGTTAGTCCTAGACCTGGCTGGGGGCAATTTTCTAACACCTGGTTTTATTGGATTCTACACTTGTCATTGGAGGTTAGCATATTCCCAAAAAGACAAAAAAAAATCAAATATTCCCAAAAACAAAAAAAAATCAAAATATTCGACAAAAGACAAAAAAAAAAAGTCAAAAAACTCCAAAAATCCTAAAAAAATCAAACATGTCAAAAATACAAAAACATCCAAGTAACTTTCAAAATCCCAAAAACAGAGTCAGATTCAGTCAAGTCAGTCTTTGTCATTGTCGAACTACGTTGCCTCTGTGACTAGACGTAGGCAAGGCCATTTGTCGATGCGCCCCTGAGGCATTAGGTCAATTTTTTAGGTTTGTCAAATAAACAATAAAATTGTGATTCGGTCCTTTTTCATTGAAACAAAGTTAAAAGTCATGTCGAACTACGAGGTCTCTGAGTGCATGACGTAGGCAAGGCCATCAGTCGATGAGCCCCTAAGGCCGCCTAGGTCAGTCCTTTAGGGTTCATCACGTCACTCCACTAAGTCGAACAATCAAACTCAAACACAAGACAATCATTAAAACGTCAACATTCAAATCATGAACCAATGGACACCATTGTCCAGTCAATCGTGAAGTCAAAAATCAATCAAATTGCCACAACAATGTCAACTTATTCCTTAATGGTCCCCTTCAAGATGTGTCCTTGGCATGGGACCTCAAAAAAATGTCATTTTCCTTTTCAGGATGTGTCTTTCCTGACGTCAGGCTCCATGACAATGTCATTTTCCTTTTTAGGATGTTTCTTTCCTAACGACAGGCTCTGTCACATAGTCCTTGGCCTTTTTAGGATGTGTCATTCCTGACGACAGGCATCATCAAACTATCAAAACTATCAGACTATCAAATCATCAAACTGAAAATCCGTCATGCAATCAACCTTTGACAAACAAATATTGGCAAACATATTGAATGGTTGTTGATTTTGCTGGTCTATTTTGTCTTATCTTTATATTATTTTATCTCTTGGTCATGTTACTATCTACCTCGAGGATGTCCCATGAAGGATTTAGAGGTGCGATGATGTCTCATGACCTATTTTTCCTTGATTGTTGTCTTTGGTGTGTCTTGACAAAAAGACTGGGGCAATTTGGCCCTCAGTATGAGTCAGGACATTCCTTGTCTACGACTGTTTGTTTTTCACAAGTGGATGACCTTGCACCCCATGTTCTATGTCATATCATGGTGTTTGTTGTCCATTTGTCACATTTTACTGCCCAATGATGATTATGCAACACCTATTGTGTTCTTTGGCAAGATATTGAAGTATTCATTTTTCCTCCTAACATCCATGTCTTCCACACTAACATTTCTTCTATTCCTTCATCCTCTAGTCTTCTCATCCATTTCAAGAGCCCACTCATGTTCTTTGAACTCATCTATCCTCTCGAGAGGGCACACAACTACCTCCTTGTCATCCTTCCTCTCCTTAATTTCACACTGGGGCATATTTTTTACTTGTTTTCTTTGACACATCGTGATAAATTGCATCATGTCAAAGAGGGGCAAAATGTAGACACATAAAAATGACTTAGGCCCCCGAGCTGCATTTTTCTATGTCAAACATCCTCATGATTTGATTATATCCTAATGTCATAATTTCCAATTATCCTTCCATGATTATTTCCTCCATAACATTACCATTTATCCTTCAATTAAATAAATTTATCCATTTATCCCACTTTCCATCTCACCAAATAAATAATTAAAACAATTATTTATTTCCTTTTGTATCATTCTCATTTATGAATTAAACCATTATTTAATTCATAAGTCAACATTCCTCCATAAATCAAATAATCTCTATTATTTGATTTCTATCTCATTTATTATCCACCATTGATTTAACTGTCTAAATCTCAACCATTCATTTCAAAGATTGCGCTAACTTTGACCTAATGTTTCCCTAACCCTAATGCTCCTTATCACATTGAATCCTAATCATTGATCTTAGGGCTTTACCAGCTTCTAATCCTGGCCATCCATTCTCAATTTGGAATTCTTGAAAAGGCTCACTCTCAAGCCATTTTAGACACACAATTATTTTCAGCATGCTTGAGAGCTTTGAGCACTTGAGCACTCATAATACTTCAATATTTTGCTTGGATTAGACATAGGTGATAGTTGCATCTCAAATATGAGGGCAATCATATCATTTTCAGCAAGATGGAGAAGGCCAATGGAGGTCAACCAATAGGAGCTTGAAGACTAGGTGACTTTGTTTCATGTTTTTATGTTTCTAGTTTCCTTTGTACTCTATTGTGGATTGTGTTTTTTAGTATTATGTTACTTGCATTAATCTAAAAAAATTATCTCTAATACAGTACCCACACAATCTTCAAGTAAATCATATAACATAGTTTATAAAACTTAGCTTAAATGCCCTCCAATCGCACGTAAGGAAACACCACTTATCCAGTCAATAAGAAAGATAAATTAGTGAGAAAGACATAAGAAAATTCTCACTCATTTGAATTTGATCCAAAACAAAGGTTGGTATGCAAATTCACCTTCTTTATTGATTGAAATTGATATGCAATTTGAACTCAAGGTTTCAAAGTTGGAGTACAATTTGACAGCACTTCATTGCAAAAGATTAAACTTGAAAAATACAAATGAGCTCTCTCATATTTATAGGTGAGATCCAAGAGCTAATCTAAGAAAAAGTCTAGCTACTTTGACTTATTCAACGATGGAGTCCAAAATTATTGGAGGACTTCAAAGTTGTTACATGTATTTACAATTTGAAAAATGACATGTAAATTGTCTTTGGCTAACTACAAAACTTATAAATAACTAAAACTTGAAAACTAATCTAAGGCATGGTCAACCTTCTTCAATATTCTACATCAAGAAATCATCATGTTTCTTCAAGATTGTCTGCACTTCATTTTTTGGCATTGAAGTATGCTTGATGATTCGTCAGGCTCTTGATACTGAATCTCTAATAGTATTAAATTCCTTTTCATGTCGCCCAATATACTATTTCAGGTTTCTCAAAGATAATTGAAGATCAAAAATTTGATCCATCAGTGATATTGAAAATGCCTGATCTTCAAAATCCTTTTGAATCATGCCAATAAATTTTTGAACCACATTTATTGGGGGGAGTAGCTTTTGATCATCATCTTGTAGCTTACATTGAATTTCTTCAATTTTATTTATCAGCTACAAGTCATGTTTTTCACCAAGTTCTTGTGCAAATTGTAGATCATTAAGCAAGCTAGTGAGAACAATGTCTTTGTGAATCAAAGACTCTTCAATTTCCACATACATGTCTCGATTGGGAATGATCCCAAATTCCTCCAATTTGTCTATCTTGAGTTTCCTCATCTTAATCCAAGATTTTACTTTATTTTCTATGTCTTCATTCTCTTGAGAGAAATCATTCACGATGTCATCTAGTTTTTCTCTTATTTTTTTCATCTTTTCCATTTTTCCCATGGCTGCCCCTAGCATTTAGGTGCCACATGTGATCAAGAAATCAAGATATTCACCAACTACTTTTCCTCTAGTATGTACCTTTTCCACCTTCTAAATAATGAGATTGTCAGTACCAACTACAATTACCTCAGGTTTGATGGATTCAGAAGATTAAGTGATCTTTTGTAGCATGGACGTGAGTTGCTTTGTCTTAGATTTGTAATGATCTTTCATCTTTTTCTCCTAGTCATATTTCTCAATGAGAGAATCTAAGGTTGATTGAACATTTTCCTTTGCACTATCATGATTCACTTTACCCAAATCAACCCTTGTGATTGAATATTCTACAAGATTTACTTCCTCATTGAAAGAATCCTCTAACCACCTTCCAAGACACATCACATGGAATTCAAGTGTAGAGAGAGTGAGAGAGACTAAACAACCATGGGCACCCTTTGTTGGGATGTATTATCAAACCAAATTTGGATTATATGTGCCAAAATTTATGTTGGGAAGCACATAACCCATCAATGACAGAACGGCTATTGAACAAAACCCATAACATAATTCAACTAGTGAAATCCTGAAAAATAGACAACCATAATAGTTGAAAAAAGATAAAGAGATAATGGAAGCTACAAACAGCAATGCTGAGTGGAAAAAAATCTTCTAAATCCATAGCTCCAAAATCAAAATACTTATGTTCAAAGGACCTCAGAGATCTTGGTGGTTAAATATCGTCAGTTGCCCCAAGGCATCAAGAGTAGAAAATATTGTCTCACATCATTGTCCTCTTTTAACCTCTAATTATCATCATTATCACCACAATAAAAACCTTACTGACAAATCACATTGAAAGAAACAGTAAAATAGAAAAAATGACTTTCCCACAAATATAGGGGGAGGGAAAAAATAGCAAAAATGATTTTCCCACAAATATAGTAAAAATGACTTGTCAAAAAGAATCCTTGAAAGAGTCTTTGCCTTCTTTTTGGTTCTAGTGTTGGTGGTAGCAAGTTGTGAAAATTCGAATTCATCAAGAGGGATGGCTTCTTTCCTTCTCTTTGGTGCTTCTGAAGATAACCATGGTGGTAATGGTGAACTTTCCTCAAGTTGTGTAGCCATCAGACATGATGCAGTAGCTATATCCACAAAGGTGGTAGTCATGATGCTAATATGTGTTGGTCAAAATAACCTTAGGAATTTCAGCTCTAGAAACTTGCACAAAATCATTCAAAAATTGCTCCAAATCAAAGTGTGATGTGAGATCAAAAGATGATGAGGATAGACTTGGCAATGGCATAGGAGAACTAGTCACATTGTCTAAACCTTGTCTTGGGATTTCAAAAGGCAACCTTGAAATGGAAGAAGAATGCATAGAATAAATCAAAATAGCAGGTGCCACAACACTCGTTACTGATGGAGGAGGATTAACAAGGACATTAGTTGTAGATGTGTTTATAGGAGGAGGGAAAGAAGTAGACACAACATCGTCAAGAGGGGTTGAGATGATAGGTGGTTCCTCAAGAATATTTTCATGAGGAGACATCGCTGCTTCTTTATGATCCTCTTCCTCAAATTTCCCTTCTTCTTGCACATGTTCCTCTTGGGCCTCTATGGATGGTCCCTCTGCAGATTCCCCAACCTTTTTGCCACCCTTGACTAAAAATTTTATCCTAGGCTTTAAGGCTCTACTTGAGCTTGGAGCATCATTATTGTTTTTAGTCCTTAGCTCTGACCTCTTACCTGCTCGTATTTCAGCCTCATCTTTTGATCCCGTGAAGAAAGGTTTTAATTGAATATCTCTTTCATCCAACCAAACATTTTTATTAGCCAAGATTAGTTGAAACCTTTCCCAGATTGTCAATATCATCTCTTTTTGAGACCACTGAATTGATGGAAGAGGAGAAGTTGCAATATTCTTTCTTTCATATTCATCATTTGAAATATTATCTTCATCCTCCATATCATTTGGGACATCAACAAGATCTAACTCTCTTATCTAATCCAAAGTTAGTCTGTAATAATCCATCCTCCTAATCTCTCATTTTTCCCTTATGTCAGCCCATGTCGGACCAAATGTCTTCAATTTGATGCACATGAGAGAAATTCATTTTGATCCAAGACTTCATGCCTATGTAGTCAAAGTCAGATCTTGGCTTGTACAATTTGATTGTCACTTGTTGCATTTTTTATTCAACTATTTTTTCCTTATGTGAGGTCAGAATGGAATATCTTCCAATCGCCAATGGAAAATTGAATCTTGGCTTATGAGCTTCCATCTACTTATTATGAACCACCACAATTTGCATGCATAACTCCATTGGGATAATTTTTTTACTAGGATAATATGGAAGCATGTAGGATAATGTGGAAGCAGTACGGATAGCTAGCAAAGCATCCTACTCTCAAATAAGTAAAATTTGGAAAGTGTAGGAACATGCATCCATATTTGCTTACTTTTCTCCATGCTTCATCTGACACCCTTTTTTTCTCCAGTTCAGGATCAAAGGCACACATGAGTAGTCCAAAGAAGGCATCACTCACCCTTTTAAAGTGCTTAATACTTATATATCATCAATGATATGGGAGTGGAGGTGGAGGTTGTTGAGGAGGTGGATTAATGATATCATCAATATTGAATTTGATCCATGATATATATAAGTGAACCTGCATTAAATTATACAAACTTAACAAACAAGTACAAAATTACAAGAAATGGTTAAAGTTTAAATGTGCATTCAAAAAAAATTAAATAGGATACATACACATGCATACATTGATTCAAATTGAACATGTACATACAAATTTCAAAATTTAAGATACATGTTTAAAATAAAAAATAGGATGTACAATGCATGCATACATCATTCAACTTTACCATGTGTACATAGAAATTTCAAATTTTAAGATCTAGAACTATGTAATTTTAATATATGTGCATACTAAAAAATAAACTTAAAGCGTTCACAAAAAGCTCATTTATGTCTAAGGCATGTAAATGAAAAAACAAATAATTATTAATGTAATGTCAAATTTCATTAAAAATTACATTTATCCAACAGGAGAAAGTATGATGGCTTAAGGGGTCCTCGTAGGATGGCTTAACTTGGGTTGTAATATATCTATTTAAGGGGATCTATGAATTGAGGTCATAGGAGAAAATGATGGCTTAAGGGGATAAAATTTGGTGAAGTTTCCCAAGGCAACCAAATTTCATTAAGTTAAAAATATACTATTTTTTAAAATGTACATTTAGGAGACCTAATTAATAACATATGGTGGCTTAAAAGGGGTCCTAAGTATCTAGTTTTAAAGGGATCTATGGCTTAACTGTCCTAGGACTAAATGATGGCTTTAGGATTTAGGGTTTAGGGTTTAAGGTTTAATCCCCTTAAACCATTTTCTTAAAAATCCCCTCAAACCATTCAATATAAATGACCTAATTGAATACAAATGAAAAAATCCCTAAGACTCATTTATGTCTAAGGCATATTACAAATGAAAAAATAAATAATTGTTAATGTGATGTAAAATCTCATTAAAAATTACATTAAATTAGGATAAATTATGATGGTTGAAGGGGTCGTATTAGGATGGCTTAAGGGGATCTATGAATGAAGGTCCTAGGAAAAAATGATGGCTTAAGGGGATAAAATTTGGTGAAGTTTCCCAAGACAACGAAATTTCTTTAAGTTAAATATATTATTTTTTTAAATGTACTTTTAAAGGATGTAATTAATAATATATGATGGCTTTTAAGGGGTCCTAAGTATAGTTTTAAGTGGACCTATGGCTTAACTATCCTAGGACAAAATGATGGCTTTAAGATTTAGGGTTTAGGGTTTAATCCCATTAAACCATTTTCTTAAAAATCCCTTTTTAAACCATATTTAAATATATAAAGTAAGGAGTTTTTATGATTGAAATATCTATATAAAAATTAATTATGATAACATATTGAAGCCAAATAAATTCAAAACAAACTAAGTATATCAAAACAATACTAAGTATCACAAACTAAGTATATCAAAACAATTCTAAAAAAGTTCAAAATGTGTGAATGTAATCCATCATAGATATGTACCTCTAAAAAATAGAATTTAAAAAACAACACCAATTGAAAAGTCGATACAATATTAATTAATAGATTATTTAATATTTCTTACTAAATTTGTGTCTCATCATTATACTATTATATTCATAAATTCAACACTAAAAATATCCATCCAACCAAATTCTTTATAAAATATACATCCAACCAAATTATTTATAAAATATACATGCAAGGTCAAATTATTTATTAAATTTGATCATTGTCAGTGTGAACTGCAAAATTATTGAAAATTCAATAAGATCATTGCTTTATAAAGTGTCAAGCGGCTCTCTACTACATCTCTTCATTTCTTCATGTTTTCCTTTTCAGAATAGGATTATCTCCTCTTCTCTAGCCATCGTTGATTCTTGTCTAAGTCCACATCAATGGACCTAATGACATCAACAAAATTTTGCATCGTAGATGCAAAATGCCTCAAAGGTGTTGTAAAACATTCTTCATTCTGAATAGCGTTTATTTGATCCTAAATGGATCTAACATTCACATTGATCTATGCTAGCAAGAGAGCACCATCGGATGCAGGTGGTGAAGGTGGGGGCTTATGAGGTGGAGTGGGTGGAGGTGGAGGTGGAGGTGGAGGGGGTGGAGATGGAGGGCATGGAGGTGGATTATGGATATCGTCAATATTGAATTGATCTATGATCTAGATATAAGTGAACATGCATTAAATTTGTAATTTCATACATTTTGAAATCCCCTTAAACCATTCAATATAAATGACCTAATTGAATACAAATGAAAAATGTGTAAGGCACATTTATGTCTAAGGCATGTTACAAATGAAAAAACAAATAGCTATTAATTTGATGTGAAATCTCATTAAAAATTATGTTAAATTAAGATAAATTATGATGGCTTAAGGGGTCCTCGTACGCTGGCTTAAGGAGAACTATGAATTAAGGTCCTAGGACAAAATGACATGGCTTAAGGGAATAAAAATTGGTGAAGTTACCCAAGGCAACCAAATTTCATTAAGGTCTTAGGACAAAATTATTGCTTTAAGGTTTAGGGTTTAGATTTTAGGGTTTAGGGTAATAAGATGGCTTAAGGGGATCTATGAATTGAGGTCCTAGGACAAAATGGTGGATTTAGGGTTTAGGGTTTAGGGTAATAGGATGGCTTAAGGGGATCTATGAAGTAAGGTCCCAAGACAAAACATTTGATGGCTTAAGGGGATAAAATTTGGTGAAGTTCAAGATAGTGCTTTTAGCTTTAACTATTTTTGTTTACATCTATGTCAAACTAAATACACAGTAAATCATGAAGCACTATCTTTCTCAACTCTATGTGTTTACTATAAGTTGATATTTTAAAGGGTCTTCAAAAGGTTGCAATGTTCTATAAAATTATTATTGGTTAAGCTAATCATGATATGACTACAATGTTAGTTGCATTTTGAAACATAAAAGGCTTCCAAAATGAGTTCCTTCCAAATAATGGACTTGCTAGAACCTGAAAATGTGTGGCCCTTGGAATAATAGACTTGCACGTTAGTGAAAAAGGTAGCGTTCATGAGGAATGGAAAATATGTGTAGATCCTTTGAATTATATACCCGTACTATGCAATGACATTGAATCATTTAGCAAACCATTTTTTCTTCATAGAACAATATTTTCTTGTGGAACAGTTGATTGAGATAGCTCTTGTTGAATGACTGACCAACCTCTCATGAAATCTCATTCATATTATAATCTTGCACGATCTTATCATGAGAAGCCTCCATACTCCCCTTCCATGAGAAACCTCTCTTGAAATGTTTGAGGCCTTAACACCCCTAACAAGAGGAAGGTAGGAAGGCTCTGGGCTATAGTTTAATCACTAAATATTGAATGTATATTATTGTTAAATTTGGTTGCCTTGGGAAACTTCACCAAATTTTGAGAACTTCTTTTATCCCCTTAAGACATGTCATATTAAGACCCCTTAAGACATCAGTTTACGGTTAAGGGTAATAGGATGGCTTAAGGGGGTAAAATGTCTTTATTCATCACATATGCAAGAACATTAGTTTATGAATATTTTTGAATTTATGAATAGACTGTCTATTTCCTTAGATAACTTCTATGATCGAGTAATTAAGCACACAACTATAAATTATCCCACTTTTGAAAATTTAGGATGGCCTCTATGGTCTACCCTTGAATTTTAAGAAATGTGTATATTTAGAGAAAATCAAAATGTGTCTTGACAAGTCATTGGAGCTAGATCTTAAAATTTGGTTATTGAATCCTTGATTAGTATTGGTAATTTATATTCCTTCCCTAATCATCTTCGAAGTCTATGAATAAAAGGAGTGGAAAGATAACCTATGACCATAGTTGGATTGATTTTCTATAGGTCAAGGCAATCATCCATACTAAATTTGAGGATTGTTAAGCATGACCATAGGAAAAAATGATTCATTGATCCTAAACTAGTTACATTATTCTTGGGAACAAGGTCAACAAAACCCTTAAGAGGTGATTCAATGTAGATATAGGGTTTACAAGAGTGATACAAGGCACCACTTAAAATTTTAAGAGTATTTCTAATGCAAACACCTATAGAAGAAAGGTATTTCTTTATGGGGGAGAAAGTGATTGAATTAACCTCGCCATAATCATATGAAGAGATGAAACACAATTCATTTCAAATAGATTAAATATTTTATTTAGATATATAAAATATTTATTACACACACTCATGGACATATAAATTATAACTTTTATTTTTTAAAAATATATTTTCTCTACATTTTTTAATTTAATTTTTACTTTTATATCTATTTAAGATAACACTTGGATGAAATTAATCTAGCCTTTAAGATAATTCAATTAGGTCTATCTCCCTTCTCCCAAAGGGTTTCTTTCTCATTAGTTTTCTTTTAGCTTCAACTCGTGAATTTATTTAGAATAATAGACCTTGGTTTCTTGGAAGATATGGATTAATTTAAGTCATTGGAAACCATTCTTAAAATTTTGATTGACTCTAGATCACTAATGTCACCATTTGGATTTGATTTTGAAATGTTCCTTGCATATGCCAATAGACAAAATGGATCAATTGTTGGCTAAGAAGGTAGGAGGTTTTTGTGTAAATTCAACTTTTATAATTGATTGATTTGATCAAATTTTAGGTGATCCTTGTGAGTTGTTTAAACCTAAATCATAAAGTTGAGGTTCAAGGATTACTCCAATAGAAAACTATATGTACGTTAATATGTTAAAGACTAGTGTTTGTTAATATGCAAATGAAATATAATTTCCATAAATTGAAATATTCAAGCATACAGATTTAAAACATATTGACAATGCAAATGAATTTTTTCCATTTTGAAATTTTCAAGCAATCAAATTTAAAACATAAAGCCATGCAAATGAATTTTTTCCATTTTCAAATATTCAAGCAATCAGATTTAGGATTTTCAAATGCAATTTTTTTTGTTTGATTTCAATTTAGGGTTTCAAAAGGTAATTTTTTTGGTTTTGAAAGGTAAATTTTTTGTTTGGTTACGATTTAAGGTTGATTCTAATGTTGGATTTCAATTTAAGGTTGAATTTTTGTTTCATTTCAACATCTAAGGGTTTCATTTCATGTTTTATGTTTGATTTCTACAAATCATGATTTCTTTTATTGTAGGCAAATAAAAATGCAAAAAACTCAATACAAATTGAAAAAATACAGACAAAAACCTAAATTTATATCTAAAAATCGAAAAAATGTGAAAAATCCAAAAAAAGGGGGTTGGATGCTTACTTGGAGGTCATTGTTTGTTGGGCTTGAGTCGTGATATTGTGCGCAGATGAAAATTTTTAAATAAATACCACTACAAAATGGGATCTTGTTTTGTAAAAAGCGGGATCCCATTTTCAGAAGGCCAACTTGGGACACCAATACTAAATGAGATCCCGATTTTTAAAAAATAGGATCTTGTTTAGATTTTCGGCTTGGGATCCCATTTAGATTTTTAGCTTGGGATCTCGTTTAGACTTTCGGCTCGGTAGCCCAAACCTAAACAGGATTCTATTTTGTTGAACCTGATTTCGAGATTTTTACTAAGGCAAAAACTTCCACGTTTCATGGACTCAAATTCGTGCATCTACCCATATCATCAATGAAATTTTGGAATATGATCCATGAAATATAATATAAATACCTAGAAATTGCTAAATCCCCTGCATTTTCCAATTCACCTCTTAGTCCTCACTTTCATGATGAGATTGAGAGTGACTCTGAGTCTGGTCTTCGTTTTCTTTGCCCTACATACATCCGCTTAATTGCATCTCAAGTTCAACATTCATTGTCAATGTCATTTCTCCCACTGCCACTAATGCTTGAAGTGTTGCACAACCCTCTTCTTTCACATATGGACTTCCAAATTGTGAGTGCCCAATCAAAAGGAAAACTTCGGATATTGTACCTAGTTGTATACATCCTCAAGCAACTTTCCAAATTTTTGTGTACTTTTTTTCTTATCTTTGATTTTAGAAACCCTAATGCATTGAAAACTCTCTCATCCTCCACCAACCCCAATATCATGGTTTGGCATATTTCAGCAAGTTTGAAAATTGCGAATAATGAATCACACAATATTTCACTCTGACCTATAGTTGTCGAAACCCTTATTATTGATCCCATTTGCATGGGATTCTCCAAGTTGTTTTCTAAGCTTAGTTTTATTTATAATTCCTTCTATTTTTTTTCCATTGTATTCTAAACTTATCAAAAAATGTTCAGCCAAGGTAGTTACATTCTTATGAAAATTGTCTGAGTTACGATGGGATGGAACCAAAAATAGAGGATACACAATAGACATGGCTTCAAGTAGTTCATCTTGAGGGAATCATTCTAGAATGTCTCGGGAAAGAAATTTTGCAATAGCTTTTAAAGTAGTATTTACATATTTAACAATGTCTGTAAAATATGAATTGCTGAATTTTTGGGTATGAATTGTTGAGACAAAAATATGCACATAGTTTCAATCTAGAAATTCAGCAATTCATACATTAACATGGATTGTGGAAACTTGATGTTGTTAATGTCGTTAAAAGCCTCCTTTGTAACTGAAAATTCTCTAGTAGAGTGTTTGACCGTTATAGAATAGTGCATTGGTATTTCAAATCCACATACAGATACACATAACTTGCATTGAACTATAAAAAAAATTAAGATTGTTAAAATCTATAACTACCAATTTATAATTTTTTCTTTCAAATTGATAATCTGATAGATATAGATTATTAAGGGTCATGCATGTCATTCTATGTAGTTTAGCATATTCATAAATATACATAGTTCTTTCTTGGGCATTTTTCACAATATTTTTCATTTCATATAGCATGGAGAGAAGACCAGATAAAGTTAAGAGTCTCTATATCGCTTAATCTATGTAAGAGGTCAAGAGCTTTGTCTACTATGTGGTGATGTTCGTACATTACTCCAATCAAAGATTGATATTATGAAAAAACTCTTTGTGTTGGTTCATGGAAGGATATCCATCCGGTATCAACATCCTTAAAAAGTTTGTTTCATGTTATTCTTTGACAAAATTTTGAAATTTCGCAAATCGTTTAGGACTTCAGCAAAAGTATAAGTAGAGCTCATGGACTAGATTTTCAAATTTTGATACTGAAGGAAACTTGCTTACAATTTTAAATGTTAAATTCATTCTATGGTTCATGCAGTGAATGAAAATCATGTATGGTGAACAAGTACTTTGTAACTTTACGCAAAAACTTTTCCTATGACCTTGCATTACTGAAGCTCCATTAGCTTCTACACCAACTTTTTGACAATTGTGGTCATCCATACCTCCAATTTTATTCCAATATTTCTTAACTAGTTCAAATAGATTTTGTGATATCAAATTGTCATTCATTTTATGAACATAGAGTAGATGAGTTTGGCGGACATGTTTGTGTACAGTATACACATGCATACATACCCAAAAAGTATTATATACCACAATAATTTCATCTAAACGTGATGCAATGAAGATTGACTTATTTTTTCCTATAAATATTGTCGCCCCCCCCTTCACAAGACAACCTGCCCATTCTCATCTAGATTTTATTGACCAATGTGTGCTAGGAAAGTTAGGAACGCCCAAAAATATAATAACTTCTTATGTTCTAAGTAGTCTATCATAGGATGCCCTCTGAACAAAATATAAAAACATCTAAAAAAATTTTGGCAGTTGTGCTCCTGCCATTATCTTTCCAAATTGAGCTTCAATTAAACCTCCACATTCAGCAAGCTTTTCCATTCTTTACATATGCTCAACATATTCCAAGGCATGCTTAACATGAAGACATTCTTCCTTTGATTTCCATCTTACTACTAGTTTTTCCTTTCTGTCTTTTTTTTTTTTTCACAAACTTTACCGATACGCTTTTCTATAGTGTCAAATTTTAGCTACAACTTCTTGTCCTATTTATATTTCCAACTATAAATCTCGCACTTGCATTTTGTTGGAGGTTCATCTTTGTTTGCATTCTCCATTGGTTCAATGAATGGGTACTTTGACATCCAATCAATCTAAAAATTCATTGTCATATCCCACGCGTGCTCCATTTTTTATTTGGCTTTTATTTTCTTCTTCCTTGCAACCATTTACAACGTCGACATTGTCATCTAGGTCAATTAACTCATTCTAGCTACCCTAGCTATCCCTTGGAACATTTTCTATGACATTGTCATCCTCATCTGACTCAATTAACTCATTATGATATTCCTCTAAGGTATTGCCTTCGTTAATATTTGGTGCAAGAGTTGATGTAGTTCCATCTTGATCCGATGGACTAGAAACATTGTCAAAGTATGACTTTATGGTAACTCTACGTTTTGGGAATTTTGATGGTCTCCCTTCACCACCCTAAGGAGTCTTACTCTTGTTCTTGCTCGACATTTCTCACAAAATAAAAGTTGCCAAAAAAATTTCTTCTAATTTAAGAATGAATAATAGAATATAGATCGCATTCCCTACTCAATATCATCTTTAAGATTGAAGCAAGAATGACAAAGAGAAAAATAATCTTATAACACTATGAAGATATGATCACTTACCTTTAGGTTATCACTCACTCGTTATTCGCTAATGAAACAATGCATGTAGTTGTAAGTTTGTAACTTGCCTATGATCTCAATCAAGAGCTCACAAGTTCAGAACTGAACAAATTGTTTAAAAATAAATTAAAGTTTTGATTGTATTTATATCAATCCATATTTGGTGAATTTTGTAAGATTTTTAAATTGGTGAATCTCGTATGATTACACAACAATATGTTTAAATGTTGGGTGAATCAAACCTCGACAAAACACATGCATTATAATTTTCAAGGTGATTTTCAACCTAATTAGCATGGATTTATCCTAGTATTGGTGAAGTGGGTCCTCATATCCAATTAATTTTTAATGTTATTGGTGAAATGTGTCCTCATACACAATTATTTTTTGATTTTATTGACAAAATGGATCCTAATACGCAATTATTTGTTCATTTTATTGGTGAAATGGGTCCTCACACATAATGAACATTTAATGTTGCTAGCGAAACGTGTCATAATACACAATATCATTTTAATAGTATTAGCAAATGTGTGGGTGATTTAATACATGCTTCTAAGATTCTAGTCAAAAATATTAATTAGACCATTGGAAACACAAATTTTGTTATGGTGAAATAATTAATTACATATGCCTCATACAATAAATTGATAGCGAATTGAAATGCATTGAACTGATAATTCATAAAATCTAGACAATTTGGCCACTCGTTGGATCCAATATATTTCTCAATTCTGAATTGACTGATATGAACTACTCGCCAATTGGTAAAGACTTGCCACTAAAAAAATCCTTGATGTGCTACCCTCTATTTTGAAGGAGTGCCACATGAATGGTCGTATCACAAGATGGTCATTGATGGACATAGTTTGATTGATACTTATGTTGATTTCATCCAAAAGATCATTCGTAAATTTGATGAAAAAGGGTCCACAGGTTCATTTTAGTGAGCTTGCTTAGTTACAACAAGAAGGGACGTTAGAAAGCTATGTAGTATAATTTCAAAGAGTATTAGTAATTGTTCCTAACACAAAAAAAATCTCATTCCCTTGCTCATAAAAGGGTTAACTAAACCTCCTGAGGGTTTAGTAAAAACTTTTGATTTGTTATCTTTGCAAGTGTTGGTTAACAGATTTGTCATTTTAATTAATTTTACTCTAGCCCACACAAATGACAACCTGACCAATAGTTGAGTCACTTGCAGTGGTAACTGCAAGTGCTCTCTGCCTATTTTACAAGGTGTAGCAACCTTTGAATAATATGCAATGAATGAATGTACTGGATATTCTTTTAACCAAAAAGCAGGAAAGGTAACTGACATCTACTTGTATCTACGAAAATTGATGTGATAACTTGATACTTAAGGCAAAGAAAGTGCAAACAAATGATACAAAGTTCATTTATTCCAAATTCATGAATGCTTATCAAAGTGGATGAGCAGCAGATTACTTTACGGGTGGATTAATCCAAATCCAAAGTTTCAAAAATCGCACAACATAATCTCATAGAACATGGTACATAGAAAAAATAAATTACAATGACTCAAAGATCAATTGTAATTGAAAGAAAATAATAGCGAGTACATAGATTAGAAATACTTTCTTTATTTCTTCAATGCCAAAACTGAGTTCAAAGTCTCAAGTTCCATTACTATAAGACATCTTTCCCCAAAAGCTAGCTAACCCCCCCACTTTTTACACTATAAAATCCCTATATATGCACACCAAAACTGTTACATTACGAAAATAACGGTCTTGAAAATGACCGGAATCAAGAAGGATTTTGAATCAAAAACAGTTTCAGAACAAGCGATATCATTACATGTCACCACTGCATGCATGTGATCAAACTGTCGGTGGCATTGGGTCCCTATACAGTTCCAGCTACATCTCCATAACTAAATTGTGAAGTTCGACGCATTCTTCTTCTTCATCTAAAACGAAGATCACCCTGTTGTACTCGGCATAACTGCTTTTCTCCTTCCATGCTAATGAACACAACTCTGAAATGATATCAAGTTGTTATGTTTCAGGCCAATTCAAATCTGGTTGCACAACAGGTACAAGTTCATCTTCTCATTCCCTGATATCGCCAGGAAATACCATTTTGAGAAAAAAATGGGTTTATTAATGTTGCCACCTTTCCTCGTATGCAGGTTCACTTAACTTCAATGGCGAAGAGTGACCATTTATTCATCCTAAAAATCATGCCAATTTGTTACTAAATTCGTTCCACCAACTTCCTTATGTAAGAGTTGTCATTTCAGAGGATTTTAAACATTAAGTTTCAAACTAGAGTTGGTGTTTGAAACGTATGAAAAGACATCCCCTTAAAGGTGTCATACAACTCATTAAATGGGCTAACACCTTGAAAATTGAGCATCCTGCTAAAGTCGCTTCATTGTTGAGAGATAGAACTTTTTAACCATTTGTCAGAGATTTTATAGTTGAAGAACCTCTGACACACCGAATTCATGGGATAGCATGTGATAAGGCTTCAAACTTTGAGAGATGCGAGTAAGTTGGGTGATCGGGTGGTTTCGAAACTTCAGAACTTGACGACATGGTAAGGTAATTTGGTAGGACCGTGACAAGAGGTTAGGAACCTAGGGGATACATCGATATTTTCTAGGATAAAGATACAAGACCACCTAATTAAGGAGAAAGACTCCCAAATTTAAAAATATGATGGGTAACATTGGCTCCGATTGGGGATTGAATTTTGAAGAAAATACAAAGAACTCCAAAACTTTGGGCAAGTCAGTCCATTCGGCAACGAAGTCAGAAGAAAGGTAGGACGACCGGGTGCTGCTTCGCAGATAGGGTGGAGGGGAACAAGGCACAAACCAAAAATAGGACCACACCAAAAGACTCAGAGTAAACTGATCTAAGACACCTATGCACTCGAACAAAGTGCAGCGCTTGAACCCCTAAGGACTACACAAATCCATTGACTAGTAGGGAGAAATAAATGCCTTTGTGAAACAAGTAAATCCATGTATGAAGCAACCGCAAAATCATCAAAACCTTGAATGTAAAACTGAAGCTTTTGGAATGAAGTGATTCATAAAAATGCCTACCGAACAACCATTTTTCATCCAAAAAATTTGAATCTTCTTGATCTTTCGAACACTTGTTCTATATATTGTTAATGATGTTTCCATGGCTGAATAATGAATTACAGAATAGTGTCTTGTGAATACAAGCAAGATTCTCAAGAATGACAGCTTCATTTCTTTCTATATTTTCATTATCAGTCTTATCATGCATAGAACTACTTTTGATATCCTGATTCCTTCCCAATTTGAAAGGAATATGGATCTCATATAGCATGGGGTCAATTCTGGCTATAGGTTCTTCCTTTTCTTTTGTTCCAACCAAATCAGAGACTTATTTATCTGTGATCGAAGAAGTGAAGACATCCATAATTGAAGCTTCAGAAAGGGAATCTTCTCCTTCAATAGATGATAAGAATCGCAATATAATCTCTTCTTCATACAGAGAATCATCACCTAAAGCTTCTAATTTCCTCATAATTGGGCCACTCTCTAATTTTTTGGGAATTTCTTTTTTGATTTCAGGTCTCAGAGGGTTTTTAATTAGATAGACATTCGCCTTGTTTTCAATGTAGAGCTTGTCACTTAAAGCTATAAGAGCTAAATTTCCTTCATCCGGGTATGGTAGGATCATGATGGGCTAAAAAGCGGCGATATGTAAGTGATACGATGGTCCATGTGGCTAACAACTTTTTTTTACCCAAAATTGACGAAACGAAAAGGGTTTTTAAAGGAGATTCTAAACTTTCCACCAATATAAATTATGTTTTACTTTGAATTTAATAGATTATTATTATTCATTTTCTATTTGAATTACGACTAAATTCCTGATTGATAGGTTGATTGAAAAACATCTATAGCTTTCAAACGGTATCATTTTTTGAATCCAAAACATGCATCACATTCTATGCTTCGCATACTATAGGATTAAAAAAAGAAAATTTGAATTTCATGAAGTTTTGACCAAGTAAAGGTAGTCAGACATACGAGTTTTTATATTTTTTTTAAGTTGTAATAACAAATTCATAATTAATTATTTACTTGGAAAAAAATTAGAAAAAAATATGCATCACATTGGGACATGAGTCCTCTTCTTATATCTAAAATCTTATAAAAAATTATTATCATTTTATTGTGATTAGGGTGGTCAGGCAGAAACCTACTTATTTTTTCCCTGAAATTTAAGTACTACTGCATTGAAATTTCAAATTTTCACCAAATAGATTTTTATTTTTTTAAAATAAACTTAGTATTTTAGAAACTACATTCAATTTTCCACAGATTCTATTCTTACATATTTTTGAAATAATATAGATAACTTATTCAAATTTTTAATTCAAGTTGCTTAACCCTGATTTTCTGAATTTTCATTGCCACTTAAGGGCCTATTTTTTCCATGATGATCCTGCACATACCCATCCTCAAAATGAAAAGATTCAAACATGTATTCATTAAATTATTTTTTATCATCTTGGCCATAAAATTCGTACTCTGATCATGAATCAATCTGAAGGTTCTTATTTCCTTCAATAGTATCAAAACTGAAAGCTTCTAACTCTGGAGTAGAAAGAGATCTCAGTAGTTCATTGCCAATTTCATTTCTTTCTAATACTGAATTTTCATGAGATTTGATAAAACCCATTTCTTAAGCATCAAAAGTTGAAAAGCAACGAGGACTAGAGAGACCAGGAGAGTCGTCATTATTAACCTGGAGTTCTTCTTGGAGTTGCCTTATCCTATTCTCCTAGGTTTGCAAGGAACGCTTCCTTTCTTCAAGCTCCTTCAACTTAAAAAACCTAGCATGAAGACTTCTCATCAGAAGGGCAGATTTGTAATCTTCTTCAACACTCAAACCAATTCTCGTAGCTTCATCAATACTCTCTTTACATTGTCTCCAAAATTCATGAAGTAATTTATATCATCCATAGCAAGGACCTCTGGAATAGTAGGCCTAGGTCCTTTCCCATTTCTTTGAGGTTTTTGATTTTGCATTATGATCCTTCAAAATTTCAGATGGAGTTTCCAATCTCCCTGCACATCGAGATATTTTCAAAAGGTTGAGAATAAAACACTAATCTTTCAAATCGATTCATTCCCTAGCGAAGTCGCCAAAAATCTGTTGGTTAATAGATTTTTTCTTTTAATTAATTTTACTCTGGCCCACACAAATGACAACTTGGCCAATAGTTGAGTCACTTGTGGTGGCAACCACAAGTGCTCTTTGCTTATTTTACAAGGTGAAGCTACCTTCAAATAATGTGCAATGAATGAATATACTGGATATTCTTTTAACCAGAAAGCAGGAAAGGTAACTAACATCTACTTGTATCTACGAAAATAGATGCGATAACTTGATACTTAAGGCAAATAAAGTGCAAAAAAATGATACAAAGTTCATTTATTCCAAATTCATGAATGCTTATCAAAGTGGATGAGCAGTAGATTACTTTATGGGTGGATTAATCTGAATCCAAAGTTTCATAATAACACAAACATAATCTCATAGAACACGACACAGAAAAAATAAATTGCAATGATCAAAGCTCAATTGTAATTGAAAGAAAATAATAGCGAATACACAGATCAGAAATACTTTCTTTATTTCTTCAATGCCAAAACTAAGTTCAAAGTCTCAAGTTCCATTATTATAAGACTATCTTTCCCAAAAAGCTAGCTGACCCCCCCACTTTTTACACTAGAAAATCCCTATATATATGCACACCAAAACTGTTACATTACAAAAATAACAGTCTTGAAAACGACCAAATTCAAGAAGCATTTTGAAATGGAAACAGTTTTAGAACAAGCATTATCATTACATGTCACCAAAGACTGCATGCATGTGATCAAACCGTCGGTGGCGTCGGGTCCCTGTATAGTTCCAGCTGCATCTCCATAGCTAAATTTTGAAGTTCAACGCGTTCATCTTTTTAATCAAAAAAAAAGATCACCCTGTTGTACTCGGCATAACTGGTTTTCTCCTTCCATGCTAGTGAACGCAACTCCGAAATGATATCAAGCTACTCTTCTTTAGGCCAATTCAAATATGGTTGCACAACAGGTACAAGTTCATCCTCCCATTCCCTGATATCACCAAGAAGTACCATTTTGAGAAAATTCTAGGTTTAGAAATGCTACCACATTTCCTCGTATGCAAGTTCACTTTACTTCGGCGGTGAAGAGTTACCATTAATTCGTCACAAAAATTGTGCCAATTTGTTACTAAATTCGTTCAACCACCTTATTTAAGAGTTATCATTTCAGAGGATTTTAAAGATTATGTTTAAAACTAGAGTTGGTGTTTGAAACATATGAAAAGACATCCCCTTAAAGGCGTCGTACAGCTCATTAAATGGGCTGACACATTGAAAATTGAGCATCCTATTGAAGTCACTTCATCACTGAGAGAGATACGAGTAAGTCGGGTGATCAAGTCATTTTGAAACTTCAAAACCTGACGACATGGTAAGGGAATTTGGCAAGACGACAACAAGAGGTTAGGAACCTAGGGGATATAGCGATATTTTCTGGGATAAAGATACAAGACCACTTGATTAAGGAGAAAGACTCCCAAATTTAAAAATTTGAAGAGTAACATTGGCTCCGATTGGGTATTGAATTTGTAAGAAAATACAGAGAACTCCAAAACTTTGGGAAAATTAGTCCATTGGGCAACGGAGTTGGAAGAAAGGTAGGAGGATCGGGTGCTACTTCGTAGATAGGGTGGAGGGGAACGAGGCACAAACTAAAAATAGGACCACACCAAAAGACTCAAAGTAAAGCAATTTAAGACACCTATGCACTTGGGAAAAGTGCAACGCTTGAACCCCTAAGGACTACGCAAATCCATTGACTGGTAGGGAGAGATAAATGCCTTTGCGAAACAAGGACATCCATGTATGAAGCAACCGCAAAATCATAAAAACCTTGAATGTAAAACTGAAGCTTTTTGAATGAAGTGATTCATAAAAATTCTACCGAACAACGATTTTTCATCAAAAAAAATTGAATCTTCTTGATCTTTCGGACGCTTGCTCTATATATTGTTAATGATGTTTCCATGGCTAAATAATGAATTGTAGAATAGTGTCTTGTGAATACAAGTAGGATTCTCAAGAATGACAGCTTCATTTCTTTCCATATTTTCATTATCAGTCTTATCATGCATAGAACTACTTTTGATATCCTGATTCCTTCCCAATTTGAAAGGAATATGGATCTCATATAGCATGGGGTCAATTTTGGCTATAGGGACTTCCTCTTCTTTTGTTGCAACCAAATCAGAGACTTCTTTATCTGTGATTGAAGAAGTGAATACATCCATAATTGAAGCTTCAGAAAGGGAATCTTCTCCTTCAATAGATGATAAGAATTGCAGTATAATCTCTTCTTCATACAGAGAATCGTCACCTAAAGCTTCTAATTTCCTCATAATCGGGCCACTCTCTAATTTTTTTAGAATTTATTTTTTGATTTCATATCTCATAGGGTCTTTAATTAGACGAACATTCGCCTTATTTTGAATGCAGAGCTTGTCACTTAAAGCTATAAGAGCTAAATTTCCTTCATCCTCAAAATGAAAAGACTCGAACATGTATTCATTAAATTCTTTTTTATCATCTTGGTCATAAAATTCGTACTCTGATCATGAATCAATCTGAAGGTTCTTGTTTCCTTCAATAGTAGCAAAACTGAAAGCTTCTAACTCTGGAGTAGAAAGAGATATCAGTAGTTCATTGCCAATTTCATTTCTTTCTAATACTGAATTTTCATGAGATTTGATAAAACCCATTTCTTGAGCATCAAAATTTGAAAAGCAACGAGGACTAGAGAGACTAGGAGAGTCGTCATTATTAACCCATAATTCTTCCTGGAGTTGCCTTATCCTATTCTCCTAGGTTTGCAAGGAACGCTTCCTTTCTTCAAGCTCCTTCAGCTTAAAAAACCTAACATGAAGACTTCTCATCAGAAGGGTAGATTTGTAATCTTCTTCAACACTCAAACCAATTCTCGCAGCTTCAGCAATACTCTCTTTACATTGTTTCCAAAAGTCATGAAGCACTTTATCATCCATAGCAAGGACCTCTGGAATAGTAGGCCTGGGTCCTTTCCCATTTCTTTTAGGTTTCTGATTTTGCATTATGATCCTTCAAAATTTCAGACGGAGTCGCCAATCTCCCTGCACATGGAGATATTTTCAAAAGGTTGAGAATAAAACACTAATCTTTCAAATCGATTCATTCCCCAGCGAAGTCGCCAAAAATCTGTTGGTTAACAGATTTGTCATTTTAATTAATTTTACTTTGGCCTACACAAATGACAACTTGGCCAATAGTTGAGTCACTTGCGATGGTAACCGCAAGTGCTCTCTGCTTATTTTACAAGGTGCAGCTACCTTTGAATAATGTGCAATGAATGAATGTACTAGATATGCTTTTAACCAAAAAGCAGGAAAGGTAACTAACATCTACTTGTATCTACAAAATAGATGTGATAACTTGATGCTTAAGGCAAAGAAAGTGCAAAGAAATGATACAAAGATCATTTATTCCAAATTCATGAATGCTTATCAAAGTGGATGAGCAATAGATTAATTATGGGTGGATTAATCTGAATCCAAAGTTTCATAATAACGTAAAAATAATCTCCTTCTGGAGGAAGTGGGGGATGCCCTTGTTGATTTCTTGTTGCTGGATGGAGAATCCTCTGACATTTTTCATTCCACCTTTGCTTGCATACTGGTTGAAATGGATGTTTCAAAAGGGTTGCCTGCTGAGATTGTACTCAAATATGCTAATGGTTCTTGGGTCCAATCACTAGACTATGAGGGGATTCCCTTCTGCTGCAGAAGATGTTTTAAAACAGGTCATCCTGCTACTCAATGTGGTTTTGAGAAAAAAGCCACGAAGGCTACTTGGTGGAATGGTGCTTCTCAGCAGCATTATACTGTTGAGAAGAAATCTGAACAACACATGAGTTTTTCAGAGGTTGTTGCGTCTGAATCACAGGGTGTTGAGATATCCCCTCGGGATGTCTCAAATGAGGTGGTTGTTGATACTGCACATAATTTTTTGATTGTAACCCCGAAAGAGCGAGATTTTGGGTCTCTAGTGGCCACTTCTGGTGATAGCACTCTGACTATCACTTCTGGTGGCCTATCCGATATGTCTTTGCCTGTACGAAGGAATAATGATGAAATTTTTGAGACAATGGTTGCAGGAAAATAGTGAGCTGGCTTGGCATGATATGGCAGCACAAGTGGAAGAAGGTTGGATTACTATTAAAGTAAAAAAAACTAAATTCTCTCGGCCTTCTTTTGATATGACTCTTCGTTCCCACAAGAGTAGTTCCAAATGTAAATCTTGACGGGTCTTGTTTGGGAGATGGCTTTTGGTTGGCTGCATGTTGTTCTTTTTGCAGCCTTGTTCGTGATTGTAAAGGGTTTCGGGTCCCTTCAAAACCTGTTTTTACTTTAATCAAAAACATAAACATAATCTCTTAGAACACGGTACACAGAAAAAATAAATTACAATGATTCAAAGCTCAATTGTAATTGAAATAAAATAATAGGGAATACACATATCAGAAATACTTTATTTATTTCTTCAATGCCAAAACTGAGTTCAAAGTCTCAAGTTCCATTACTATAAGACTATCTTTCCCCAAAAGCTAGCTAACACCCCCACTTTTTACACTAGGAAATCCCTATATATATGCACATCAAAATTGTTACATTACGAAAATAACGGTCTTGAAAACGACCAGAATCAAGAAGGATTTTGAAATGGAAACAGTTTCAGAACAAGCATTATCATTACATGTCACCAAAGATTGCATGCATGTGATCAAACCGTCGATGGCGTCGGGTCCCTGTACAGTTCCAGCTACATCTCCATAACTAAATTGTGAAGTTCAGTGTGTTCATCTTCTTCATCTAAAACAAAGATCACCTTGTTGTACTCGGCATAACTGATTTTCTCCTTGCATGCTAGTGAACATAGCTCCAAAATGATATCAAGCTACTCTTCTTCAGGCCAATTCAAATCTGGTTGCACAACGGGTACAAGTTCATCCTCCCATTCCCTAATATCACCAAGAAGTACCATTTTGAAAAAATTCTAGGTTTAGAAATGCTACCACCTTTCCTCGTATGCAAGTTCACTTAACTTCGGCGGCAAAGAGTGACCATTTATTTGTCTTGAAAATCGTGCCAATATGTTACTAAATTTGTTCCATCACCTTATTTAAGAGTTGTCATTTCAGAGGATTTTAAAGATTACATTTAAAACTGGAGTTGGTGTTTGAAACATATGAAAATACATCCCCTTAAAGGCATCGTACAGCTCATTAAATGGGCTGACACCTTGAAAATTGAGCATCCTACTGAAGTCACTTCATCACTGAGAGAGATAAATTTTTAACCATCTGTCGAAGATTCTATAGTTTTAAGAACCTCTGACACACCGACTGCATGGGATAGCACGTCATAAGGCTTCAAAGTTCGAGAGATATAAGTAAGTCAGGTGATCAAGTGGTTTCGAAACTTCAAAACCTGGCGACATGGTAAGGGAATTTGGCAGGACCATGACAAGAGGTTAGGAACCTAGGGGATACAGCAATATTTTCTGGGGTAGAGATACAAGACCACCTAATTAAGAAGAAAGACTCCCAAATTTAAAAATTTGACGAGTAACATTGGCTCCGATTGGGGACTAAATTTTGAAAAAAATACAAAGAACTCCAAAACTTAGGGCAAGTTAGTCCATTGGGCAATGAAGTTGGAAGAAAGGCAGGAGGACCGAGTGTTGCTTCGCAGATAGGGTGGAGGGGAACGAGGCACAAACCAAAAATAGGACCACACCAAAAGACTCAAAGTAAAGTGATCTAATACACCTATGCACTCGGACAAAGCGCAACGCTTGAACCCTTAAGGACTATGCAAATCCATTGACTGGTAGGGATAAATAAATGCCTTTGTGAAACAGGGACATCAATGTATGAAGCAACCACAAAATCATCAAAACCTTGAATGTAAAACTGAAGCTTTTGGAATGAAGTGATTCATAAAAATGCCTACCGAACAACCATTTTTCATCAAAAATTTATGAATCTTCTTGATCTTTCGGACGCTTGCTCTGTATATTGTTAATGATAATTCCATGGCTGAATAATGAATTGCAAAATAGTGTCTTGTGAATACAAGCAGGATTTTCAAGAATGATAGCTTCATTTCTTTCTATATTTTCATTATCAGTCTTATCATGCATAGAACTACTTTTGATATACTGATTCCTTCCCAATTTGAAAGGAATATGGATCTCATATAGCATGGGGTCAATTCTGGCTATAGGGACTTCCTCTTCTTTTGTTGCAACCAAATCAGAGACTTCTTTATTTGTGATTGAAGAAGTGAAGACATCCATAATTGAAGCTTCAGAAAGGGAATCTTCTCCTTCGATAGATGATAAGAATCGCAGTATAATCTCTTCTTCATACAGAGAATCGTCACCTAAAGCTTCTAATTTCCTGAGAATCGGGCCACTCTCTAATTTTTCGGGAATTTATTTTCTGATTTTGAGGTCTCAAACGGTCTTTAATTAGACGGACATTCGCCTTATTTTCAATGCAGAGCTTGTCACTTAAAGCTATAAGAGCTAAATTTCCTTCATCCTCAAAATGAAAAGACTCAAACATGTATTCATTAAATTCTTTTTTATCATCTTGGTCATAAAATTCGTACTCTGACCATGAATCAATCTGAAGGTTCTTATTTCCTTCAATAGTATCAAAACTGAAAGCTTCTAACTTTGGAGTAGAAATAGATCTCAGTAGTTCATTGTCAATTTCATTTCTTTCTAATCCTGAATTTTCATGAGATTTGATAAAACCCATTTCTTGAGCATCAAAAGTTGAAAAGCAACGAGGACTAGAGAGACCTGGAGAGTCATCATTATTAACCCAGAGTTCTTCTTGGAGTTGCCTTATCCTGTTCTCCTAGGTTTGCAGGGAACACTTCCTTTCTTCAAGCTCCTTCAGCTTAAAAAACCTAACACGAAGACTTCTCATCAGAATGGCAAATTTGTAATCTTCTTCAACACTCAAACCAATTCTCGTAGCTTCAGCAATACTCTCTTTACATCATTTCCAAAAGTCATGAAGTACTTTATCATCCATAGCAAGGACCTCTAGAATAGTAGGCATGGGTTCTTTCCCATTTCTTTGAGGTTTCTGATTTTGCATTATGATGCTTCAAAATTTCAAACGGAGTCGCCAATCTCTCTACACATGGAGATATTTTCAAAAGGGTTAGAATAAAACACTAATCTTTCAAATCGAGTCATTCCCCAATGGAGTCACCAAAAATTTGTTGGTTAATAGATTTGTCATTTTAATTAATTTTACTCTGGCCCACACAAATGACAACTTGGCCAACAGTTGAGTCACTTACCACCGCAAGTGCTCTCTGCTTATTTTACAAGGTGCAGCTACCTTCGAATAATGTGCAATGAATGAATGTACTGGATATGTTTTTAACCATAAAGCAGGAAAGGTAACTAACATCTACTTGTATCTACGAAAATAGATGCGATAACTTGATACTTAAGGCAAAGAAAGTGCAAACAAATGATACAAAGTTCATTTATTCCAAATTCATGAATGATTATCAAAGTGGATGAGCAGCAGATTACTTTATGGGTGGATTAATCTAAATCCAAAGTTTCAGAAATAACACAAGCATAATCTCATAGAACACGGTACACAGAAAAAATAAATTACAATGATTCAAAGCTCAATTGTAATTGAAAGAAAATAATAACGAATACACAGATCAGAAATACTTTCTTTATTTCTTCAATGCTAAAACTGAGTTCAAAGTCTCAAGTTCCATTACTATAAGACTATCTTTCCCCAAAAGCTAGTTGACCGCCCCCCCCCCCAACTTTTTACACTAGAAAATACCTATCTATATACACACCAAAACTGTTACATTATGAAAATAACGGTCTTCAAAACGACCAGAATCAAGAAGGATTTTGATACGAAAAGAGTTTCGGAACAAGCATTATCATTACATGTCACCAAAGACTACATGCATGTGATCAAACCGTCGGTGGCGTTCGGTCCCTATACAATTCCAACTGCATCTCCATAACTAAATTGTGAAGTTCGGTGTGTTCATCTTCTTCATCTAAAACGAAGATCACCTTGTTGTATTCAGCATAACTAGTTTTTTCCTTCCATGCTAGTGAACGCAGCTCCGAAATGATATCAAGCTACTCTTCTTCAGGCCAATTCAAACCTAGTTGCACAACGGGTACAAGTTCATCCTCCCATTCCCTGATATCATCAGGAAGTACCATTTTGAGAAAATTCTAGGTTTAGAAATGCTACCACCTTTCCTCGTATGCAAGTTCACTTAACTTCGGCGACGAAGAGTGACCATTTATTCGTCTCGAAAATCGTGCCAATCTGTTACTAAATTTGTTCCACCACCTTATTTAAAAGTTGTCATTTCAAAGGATTTTAAAGATTGTGTTTAAAATTGGAGTTGGTGTTTGAAACATATGAAAAGGCATCCCCTTAAAGGCATCGTATTGCTCATTAAATGGTCTGACACCTTGAAAATTGAGCATCCTGTTGAAGTCACTTCATCACTGAGAGAGAGCTTTTTAACCATCTGTCGAAGATTCAATAGTTTTAAGAACCTCTGACACACCGACTACATGGGATAGCATGTGATAAGGCTTCAAACTTCGAGAGATACGAGTAAGTCGGGTGATCGAGTGGTTTCAACACTTCAGAACCTAGCGACATGGTAAGGGAATTCGGCAGGACCGCGACAAGAGGTTAGGAACCTGGGGGATACAGCGATATTTTATGGGATAAAGATACAAGACCACCTAATTAAGGAGAACGACTCCCAAATTTAAAAATTTGACAGGTAAGAGCAAGAAGCAATCAAAAGAGCTCTCAACTTGGAAGCTTCAATTTCTAAGAATAAATTTAAAACTTCTTCTATGGAACAAACAAAGAAAACTTTCAAGAGGAATAATTGTGTGCACAACTCAAAAGAGGATACCACCAAAAATAAGGAAAGAAGATGAGACCAACAATAAGCTCAAAAGAAAAAAATTGCATTTCATTTATGATATGCCTTTTCTTCCAACAATAGCCATATTTGACTTTTCATGGATTTGGAGACATCTTACAACCTGCAAATATAAATGCAAAATAGAAGACAAAAAATAGAGCCTGACCAAAAGAATAGACTTTTATAAGAACCAAACTGTCTAAGTTATCAACTAAAATGTGAAATTTTGACAAAATGAATAAAAGAAGCTTAGTGTTGAATCTAAAAAAATGCATCAGAGCTTGTCAATACCTTTCCAACACTATAAGAATCATTAAATTTGGATAAAATAGCAAAGAGATATGAGCTTGGAAGCCATAAAGGGTGATTTAACTTCAATAAACAATATAATTCACTAGTAGCAAACTCTAGTAAAAATACCAGCACCACTAGAAAGTACTCGGAACTATTTTTTCAACAACTTTTCATTTTCAAAAAATTGATATTGTATGCCTAAGTTAAAAAAAAAATAGCTCCTTTAAGGCCAAAAAAAGGCAAGGTAGTTGGTCCCTTAGCAACACTATTAGATGGGCCAACACAATAATGGTCGTAGTATGGCACTATGGTTGTTGATTGGTGCAAATAGCAAGTGATAGTGGTAGTGGTAGTACGTCTTGGAACCACTCACACTAGGGTTGGGAGACAAGCCCCCTAGTCTGAGTGTAATCAAGGATAGTGAGCACATATGACCACACCTGAAGCTTCGAAACCCCAAGTGGACCAAAAACCATAGTTCCTTTGTGAAAGTGCCCAAAACTTCCTAGTTTGTTTTTAACTAGTATTTCACCTATAATATAAATTTAACCACCGTATATGAATCAATCATTTCCTGAATTAAAAAAAAAAAAAAACACCGTAAACCTTTAAAAATCATCGAATAAGATAATCGTCAACTATAATATTTTTTCCACAACTAAATTTTGCAAAAGACTAGATTGTGAAATGGGATAAGCTAAAAGTTATATGACTACATACATATCTATATGGTCGTACAAAAAAATTGGCATTAATTTCCAAGCCCCCTCCAAAAAAATCATCTCAAATTTTTCAAACATTAATTTTAGTGCTTGGATAAATGATATTTTAGGGTTTTGATGCCTTCTAGACACGATGGTGAGGTGTGTTTTGCACCAAGATGCATTGTTTCAAAGCTCAAGATTGAATCTCTCAAAAAAAGACAAAATTACAAAAGTAAATAGTAGAATATATTAGGCATTGATAGTGATACGGTGACATGGAAATTGTTCAAGGATAAGTTATGTAAGTATTACTTGACACGCACATACTACATTGCTCAAATAAATGAGTTTTACTCATTGAAGTAGTAGGGCATGTTTATGGTCAAGTATAATTCAAAATTCTTGAGTTTTCGAAGATATGTTGGTTACATTCAAATGAGTAGACAAAAGTACAAAAGTAAATAGGTAGATTAGTGGTCTATCTCAAGAGATCTAGAGGAAAGTTTGAACCATGGAGCTTGCAACCTTGTCCAATGTAACTAACAAGACACAACTAGTTGGGGAAGAAGTGACTAGAAGGTCATATTTTGAAGGTAAATATAAGGAATGATTAGAATCATCTCAAGTGATGCAAGGATGGTTAGAACCAACGTAATAGACTAATTTTTAGAACCAAGGGAATAGTGGATTTGGATGAAGGACTGGCTAATCCAGAGAATGGATCACTAGAATTTCCAAGAACAAATTAGAGTAATGTAACCTTCTAATATTCTAAGTTAGATTAAATCAATGGGAGAATATGGCAAGATTGTGTAACAAGAGCATTGTGACCTATTTTAAATGTGAAGGATCTTATGATGCCTAGCATTGTCTAGACAAAGGAATGTCATTTGAAAACAAACCAAGAACAACAAAAGGGAATGCTTGACCAAAGTAGCAAATTCATGCAATAGTGAAATGACACTTGATTGAACATCAAGCCATAATGACTGAAGTTCCAAGTATGATCAAAACTAAGTCTATGATTGTATTAATTGACCCTAGTGCTACATGCAATTTTATTTCACCTTCTTCTGCTCAAAAATATAATTTAACAAATTTTAACAATCCTTGAGATAGGGATGCTAGAGATTGCCTCAAGTGTAAACAACCAATTCTCAACCAATTGAAAATTGCATCCTTAAGATGGGAGCTTTAGAGACCCATATCACTCCTCGTCACCTAACTAAGATCACGTGACCTAATAATTGGCATGGACTAATTAGAGAAGCATGAAGCCAACACAAACTATTGTGGAACATCCATTAGGTGCAAAAATGACCAAGGAGCTACCTTTTAAATGCAAGGTGTGTATCAACCAATATCCTTGTACACAATGTCAAACTAACATAAGGAAGCTAGATGTCAATATCAAGTCTATGCAATGACCAATTGTGGAATCAAACTGATAACCCACACTAAGTGGTCAACCCTATTGCAAGAGAAAACAAATGTATTTCCAAAGGAGTTGTTAGGATTATCGTTGAAAATGGAAATTGAGTTCACCATTTATTTGAAGCCAAGAACCAAGCTAGTGTATATTTCACCTTACCGAATGATTGTTCCTAGCTAAATAAGCTAAAGATGCTAATGTAGGAACTAGTTGAAAAGAGGCATGTGTGACCAAGTGTGTCACCTTAGGGAGTTTCGGTGATTTTTGTAACATGGAAGGATGGTACATTAAGACCATGTGGATTACAAGCAATTAAATAAAGCCATTGTTGAGAATAAATTCCCATTGCCATGATTAGAGAACTTGTTCAATCAAATGAAGGATGCAAGTGTCTTCTCACGAGTACATCTAAGATCAAGTTATCATCAAATGCAAGTGAAGGAAGAAGACATCATTAAGACAACACTTTAGACTATGTATGATCACATTGAGTTCATATTGAGCTAACCAATACACCAGCAATATTTATGAGTCTAATGAATCAAGTGTGAACACCTATGGATGGTGCCAAAATGCCTCAGGGAAAATAAGTTAACGTGAAAAACTATCCTAATGAGTCTACGCCATATTATCTATAGCAAAGGAATTTTAGTGGACCCTGCCAAGATTCAAGCAGTACTCAACTAGCTTGCATCCAAAAGTGTTGCATAAGTTGAAAGTTCGATGGGACTCACAAGGTAGTATAGAAGATTTGGGGAGAATTTTCTCAAATAACAACACCAACTACCTCACTGCAGAGGAAAAACAAAGACAAAAAATGGGAATGAGTATTCAAGGAAATAAAGATTAAACTCCCAGTACCTGTGCTTGTAGTCCAAGTTAATTTTTAGCCTAATATTACAATTAGATACGCGATATTCATCATGATAACTTACTAGTATTATACCAGAAATATGACGAATGTTTCATAGCTTATTTCTATTTGTAGTTCTTGCAGTTTTTGCACTCCCCCAGCTTGTCAGATATCAGTAACTCCTCCACAGCTTGGAAATAGAAAGGATATAAAGTATCTGTTCTTGCAGTTTTGGTGCTCCCCCAACTTGTCAGCTATCAGTAACTCGTTGGGGAAGCTTAATTATACTTATCCGGATACGTTATCACGCTCTAGTCCCACCTTTGCTTCCTTGCTCATTGAGATGAACGTTTCTGAGGATTAGCTGGAGGAGATTTAACTCAAGGTTGAGGATCATGTTTGGAAGGACGACTAGATTATGATTACTTGGCATATGCTTGCTTCCATAAAAGGATTAAGGGCTCCTTTGAGGCTTCTTGGTGGACAGGGGCAAGTCCTCAACATTAACATATTCTAGTTGACTCCCCTGTTAAGCCTCATCAAGTTTCTAATTTCAAGGATTGAGAAATCTAAAGGCAACTTCCTTCTAAGATTTTTTACTATTTCTCCAGCTGCCTTGTTTCTTCTGCGGTATCTCAATCGCTTTGTTCTCTTGTGAAGAGTGTTTCCTTTCGAAAGCCCAACACTGGGCACAAATTTAAATTAAATTAACTATCAAATTCAAGAATGCTATACTTCTAACAAAAATAAACAATGTTCATAACTAAACATTAAATTCAAATTTCTTAAGAGACTAAAAATTAAACAAATTGATAATGTTCTAATATAAAAAATGGAAATATCTGCATTTTAAACAAAATTAGAAATTTCCGGAGTGGCATAACCAAGTCGAGCTTCGAGAAAGCTTAATTTGGTCACAAATTCAAATTCCTCTGATGCTTATAATTGGGCACAAATTTGAACTAACCTATCCACCAGATAGAAGAATTCTGTAATTTACAATAAAAAATAGGAATATTCTAAAAGTTGGTAGAGAAAGGTGGATAGATAACAGAGGTTTGCAGATGTATGTTTCAAGGAAAAATAAGCAGTTCTTGTTCTTTGGAAAGCTGAAAATTGGGAACACTTCCAAACTATTTCAAAACCAAAACTCGAAATGTTTCAAAAAGAACCATAACTTATTCAAGCTTTTTGGAAGCCTGAAATTGAACACAACTGTCCATAAAATTCAATCCCCTTTCTGGAAAAGCTCAAAGCCAAAATCAATTAGAAACATGGGGTATGGATCTCGGTACAGAAAACATTTCAAATTGGGATGCAGGTGCAAATGAAATAAAAGCAAAAATGTATTATATACAAACATAGTCACCTAAAGGCGTTGGCATGGGGTCTTTGTATACCGGAGTTAGCTGGCAACTATCCTCAAATAAAATGGAGCTCGATCAAAATTTCAAATAGCCTGGGAATTCTCTTCGTCAAGTGGATTTTGCCACTTTTTGAATATATAGGATTGAATTTGATGGTGAATGCCACATAGGAAATCTAATCCTCATAGGCGTTGTAGAATCTTTTGAAATTATTTGGGTTAGTCGCACTTAACTATAAATTTCATCTTAAGCATGTTACATAATACAAAGTCGAACATTATTGTCTCACTTGTGGACAATCATCCTTGATCCTAGAGAGTAAGCCTTAACATTATCATTAGCTTTAGCTTTAAAACACAAATATTGTTCGGATGGCAATTCAATTCAACAATCCAAAATGCAAGCTCACTTCTAGCCCACTTGGCAAGTGTCTACTTCACTCATATAATCATATTAGATGATCAATAACGCAACAGATTAAACCAATTAGGGATTCCATCTTCACAATATTGTGCAGGTCTTCAAAGCATTTTCTATCTGCATATTTCAAATAAAATGTTGAAATTCCTAGTGAAGGACTGAAAGTGGGGCGCTACTCTCACCATATAATATAACCCTTAGCCATTGTTTGGATACAAATATTTGGAAAAAAGTTCTTCCCTCCCTAGAATTTAACTCATATATCCTGCATCAAGATGCCACTACTCATGCTAAGAACTATGAAACCAATCGCATAGTCTCCCATGGAATCCTAACTAAGGTTTCAGACATGCTGCATGTGACGCATTTGCTTCAGGTCACCATGTCCGAAGTTTTTGGTATCATTTTTCTGCTAGCATAGATTGTCCTCCAAGTGCTGTCATTTCCAATGCAAAGTAAGTTGTTAAAGATGTTGGAACAGGATGGACAGAATGTCAAAATGCCCGATGCTAAGGATGAGGCTATGGATGATTATGTATTCGTGAGTGGAACTACTTGGATATAATTATAGTGTCCTACAGATACTCATTTACTAAAATAGAGATACATTTTGATAGCCCTGAAGTTCTAGAAGAAATGTGACTAAAGGTTAATTACAAGTATGAATGTCTTAGCAAGGATGAATGATTTCCTGTGCTTCTTCAGCATGTTATTTACGTCCTTTGGCTTTTTTCTGTTCTTGGCATACACTTTATTCACCTTGGAGTCTTTGTAGAATTAAGTATTAACAAGTTTCTGACAGAGGGTTGCATTCAATGTACTGCCACATGTTTACAACTAGACATAATGCAAATGTTGGAATTCGCTTGGCAAAATTTGTAGATGAGGAGAACTATAATGAGGATTCTCACTTCCAGTATAAGATATGAAGTGTGTCTTATGTTTGGCCTAGGATGGAGGATGACTTGAAGAAGATACCAATTACAGAATTCACGTACTACAACTACTCTGTATATTGGAACAGAAGGTATAGAACTTCTCTGAAAATTTGGCATAGGTTAAGGAGTCTGAATTTTTCATCAAATCCATAATATGCTCGTTCAGCAGTGTTGGCAGTACATGAGGCCTCTTCTCATGGAAGCACTTTCATTGAAAATATAAAGCCTCATCAAGAATACATTTTTTTGCATTGCTGTATTCATCACAGTGCACAAGGCTACTTTTGGATTTTGCTTTCTGTCGAACAGTTTGTGGGCCTTCAGTTTTGCATATTTAAATGCCGAGGGGAGAATAATGGAGAACACTAATTTAAATTAATCAGTTTAGTGACCCAAGCCTTGCGGTTGGTGATTCATTCACTTGGCTTCAGTCTTCCCTTGCATGGTTCAGCGATAGTTTGGTTAAGTAGGTTCAATTCTTTGGAAACTCTCGCCTTGCATGTTGTGTTGAAAAGGTAACATTTTAATTTACACTTTTTAAAATGTTTGTTAACAATATCTAATAATCTAAATAAATAGAGATTGCATTTTTGGGTAAACATAGCACCCAAGAAAATGTCATGGAATAGAATCCTTATTATACTCCAGGAACCTTTGAAAAAATGGTACAAAATTCAAATTTTACTGAACTTCAATCTTCATTGTTTAAGTAAAAAGTGGGAATTTTTGGAAAAAGCAAAATAAGTTCATATTTCTTGTTAAGATTTAACTTGTGCATATATTTGAATTGCAGTGGAAACCAATTGAGGAATTTTGTGTTTCGTAACAAACAGTAGGAATCTTGCCTTACAAAATAAAAAATCTCAAAATATCCAAATAGATGAGGAGGGATTTGGTTAATGGGAGCTCTGCCATGCATGTGCACATAGTGATTCAGTGCAAGCAGAGGTTTAGATTGGAGCAAGCTTTTAGTATGACAGTTATTCTCTTGCTGTTTTGAGGAGGGTATCGTGGGATGGAAGCCGAGAGAGGGGGGCAGGAGGGAGTTCATCAAGCCTCCTAGGGCAGAATTTTCACCTTTCAATAACTGGTGATGGTACAAAAGTATCCCAGAAGGAAATCAGAGCAACCAGAAAGCAATGTATTCCTCAATGACCGAGGAACAGATAGGCATGTTTGAAGCAATGGAGAATAATCCAGTCCTAGAGCTAGACAAAGACAGACTGGAAGGTAATACTCGTAGATTTTCATTTTTTGCATAGAGGTTTGATTTTAGAGACCTGGTGTTCAACTGTCAATTGATGATTTGTAAGCATGGTTGAGGAAGAACTAGACAACTCATGGGGGTTATGAGATCAGCTCATGCCCCACAGAATATTTTATCATGGTCTTTGCTAATGGGTTGGATAGGGAGCAGATCTTCTAGATTTTATTCAAAATGCGGGTCTACTTATGAAGCATTTGCATATCAGTTTCAAACCGATGACAGAAATGTCATGTAAAGCTCTTATCTGGTTATAGTTGTATGCCCTAATACCTGAGTTATTGTCACACTACGTCTTACAATCCTTGGCAAATTTCGTGGGCAAGTTTGTACGTGTTTCCAAAGCAAGGGAAGGATAGGACCATACGGGTCATGAGTGGTACAGATCAAATGGTCATTTGGGGGTAAAAGTAAGAAGAAAGAAATTCACATAAACAAGGAAAATAGAGAGGCACGAGGTTCAGTAAAGTAGGGACAAAAGGACATCTAATATAGGTCAAGGCAAGGAGGGAAGAGAAATTATGATTGAACATTCAAAAGGAAATTATGATAGACGTGTCTAGCAGATACCAAGCTCTGGTGAAGATTCCCTGTAAATGGGATAAGAGAAACAAATTGTTCAAAAGAAGTGAAATGGCGAAAGCCTCTGGCTGGTTCTTGGAAATTGAATTTTGACAGATCTTCCTATGGTAATCTGAACCAGGCAGGGGCAAGTGTTGTGCTTCAGGACTCTTTGGGATCTTTTGTTAATGGAGATTCTTTCTTCTTGGCAGCAAATTCTAATAATGAAGTGGAAGGGATGTTGGTTGTTGAAGATCTTTCTCTGGCTGTTTCTTTGGGCTGTACACAGTTGACTGTTGAAGGGGATTCAGAGTTTGTTATTTTGGCTCTTAATAAGAAGTCATGTCCAAACTGGAAGTGTATTAGTCTGCTGGAGGAAGCTCTTGCCTTACGCAAGTCCTTCAATAATGTTCTCTTCATTCATGGTTTTTCGGAGATCGATAAGTTGGCAAACTGTTTGGGACATTTTGGTGTTGATCAAGGTCCTTCTTCTGCTTTGATTAGGTTGGATTCCAGGGAAGGGTTGCATTCTCTTCTCAAACTGATGTGTCTTTAACTTTTGGAGTTGTAAAACCCCCATGCTTTGGTGGCCATGGTTTGATAGGGTGAGACATTTTGTTTCAGTCTAACTAGTCACATATCTCTTGATGTGAGGAGCATTTATGCTGGATTTGGGAAGGAAAGATCATTGCTATGTAAGTTTTTAGCTCCTTTCTTTGCTATCACTCCCCTGACATTGGATTAATGAGAAAGTTTGTCTCATGTATCCATCATTCTTTGCTCATAGTTTTCTATTCATAGGTTGGATCTCAGCATTTTCCATGGTAGCTCTTTGGTATCCTCCTTTCTTTCCTAGTGCTTGGTGTGGAGAACTGATACTCTTTTAGTAGCATTTTTCATCATTCATGCCATGGCACACAGAGGTGCAGTCAAGGGACAGGACCTGAATTCAAGGGTCCAGTGTCAAATATGAAGCTGAAAACAGTCTTTAATTGCTCAGTAGCTGGCTCAATTTCTTTGATAAAACACATTTTGGGTCCTGCTCAGTGGAAGATACTGGGGTAGCTTGGTCCCCCACATCCACATTATGTATGATTTCCTGTACGGACTTGATGAGAAAGTGTTTGCCCCAGTGGTGAGGGTGATTGCTGCAGAGTTTGGTTTGTTAGGAGGGGGCATCAGTACAAAAAGAGGATGAAGAGCCAACAAATTTCCCTGTTCAGCATTCTGTGGATTCTCCTTGGGTGTCTACAGCTGAGGTTAGGGCTTTAAAACAAGAAATTAATTTGGTAGTCAAAAAATTTTGTCGTCTCTCGTACAAATGGTCCATTAGAAGTTTTCAGCACTTTCAACCCTCCTGCCTTGGATGGTCTTGTCTGTTGCTGGGCAGCCAAGAGAAGGTATTTGTTGCATGATATCAAATCCACCAACCTGGAGGATTGTAGCTTTGTTGGCTTTCCTGTTAAAGAGGTTGTGGCAGTTAAAGCATGTATGAGAGATGAAGATGGTGTTGTCAACATGTTTGGGGGTGTGGATGGGTGTTGGGTGGTTTAAACTCTCTCTGTGATTCATGGCAATGGGAGCATCGGTGGCTTTTTTTGTTTGATTTTTGAACCTTGGTTCATTTTTTTGCTCAGACTTGGTTTTCATCCTTTTTATGTTTGTAATTGATGTTCTGGTTTTCTTTCATGGTCCCCAATAGAACCCACATTTAATTATTAAAAAAAGCAATCTCTAGTGACAAAAGATCTCAGGAAGAGAAAGAGAAATTCATGAATATTATTACTTGGAATATTAAGAGAGGGCTGCCCCCTCCTGGAGATAGTTTTTGAAAGTAAAGACAGGATAGTTTTCCACAGTAAATGATAATGAGAGAGAGCACTTCTGCATGTAACTATGTGGATAATTTTTAGCATCAACGTTTTGGATCACACTCCATGATCCATTGTTAGAAAGAGGAAAAAATTGATGTTGGGTTAGGGAGTGTGACCAAAATGTTGATGCCAAAATTTTTAAAATATTTAATGGGTTACAAAATTGAAAATACCAGATATGTTTTGTTGTCAGAAACCCACCTTGTAGGGATTCAAGTGGAAAGATATGGTAAAACTCTATATACATGTAGAGTGGATGCTAAGGGACAGGTTGGAGGGTGGACAATCTTCTAGAATCCTGATTCAATCTTTTGCAAGTTGTTTGAGCCATCCAAGGATTAGATATTGTGTTATGTTTCGAGTCCAAGTTCAAGTCTTAGTTTTGAGGAAACAAACTTCTATGGACCTTGAAATGATGGTTTGCAGGAAGAGTGCTTGGACCACTTCAAAGGAAGTGGAAGAAATAGAACAGCAGAAAGTGGATTATGGTGTAGACTTCAGCATGCATCCAATTAACAATGGGGTGATTGATTCGTGAACCAGATCTTGATGACATGCAAGATTTTGAGGCAAATTTGCAACTCTAGGACATTAAATCATGCCATGGCACCTCACATGGAGCATCAGGCATAAGGCAGAAGCCCTTGTTGCAAAAAAGTTGGACAGGTTTTTTGGTTCAGATGGGTAGCAGGCTTAATATCTCTTATTGAAATAAGTGCTGCATGAGGGAGGATTTGATCACTAGTCTGTGCATATGGAGATCAAGGAGGACTAGCCATCTTGAAGGCCCCTACTTTTAGTTTGAAAGAATGCAACAACACCCTAGATTTGAGGATTTTGAGGAAAGATGGTGAGTGGAAGCACTAGAGGTCCAAGGGGCTAGGATTTTGTCCTAGCTGAAAAGTGCAGTGTAAGAACATCTTCATTAGTAAGGAAAACATATAAGATAGAATAATATAGGATCAAAATGGAAGTCTTAATAGAATACAAAAGTTAAAGAAGAATATGTTATGGAATTGTTGGACAATGTTTGCTGCAAGCAAGAGATCTTGTTCAAACAAAGATCAAGGATTCAATGGTTGAGTGAGGGAGATAGGGGAATTACATTTTCGCACTGGGCCTGGAAACTCAAAAAGGCAGAATCTTTGAGCCCCAGGAGAAGATAGAAAAGGAGGTGATTAGTAATATTGCAAAGGAGGTGTTTAGGTATACAGAACTTCTATGACAGAAGATGAGATGGACAGAGAAGAACTCCAATATTTTTTGCTTTCTAGTATTCCAGCTATTTTCTCAGAGAATTGGAACCAGGCTTTCAATTGTCCAGTTTTAATGAAGTACTAGAAGAAAGTAGTGTTCGAAATGTAGGGAAAAAGGCTCATGCACTGGGTGGCTTTCCAAATTTCTGAAGAGCTTAAAAGTTTCTATTGCCAATGATACAATCACCCACCTTTAATTTGTGGACAATCTATGCTAATTGTTGAACCCTCATTGGACAATCTATGCATTTAAGAGATTCTTTAGAATATGAGTTGGCTTTGGGTCAAGTCATAATAGGAGAAGTCCAAAGCTTTCTTCATGAATATTAAAACTACTGAGCATAATTACTTTGGCAAGAGATTGGGATGTTAACTCACAAGTTTAATGAATTCATATGTCAGCGTTTTTCTCTTTGAAGGAAGGCAAAACTAAACCTCTGGCTCAGTTTGGTAGATAGGCTAGAGAAAAGGCTTAAGTACTTGGAAAGGGAAGTGGTTGTCTTTGGCAAACAAGTTAATTATGATCAAAGAGGTCCTCCAGATAGTTCCTACTTATTGGTTCTCTATCTGGCAAGCACTAAAGAATATTCATGACGAGACATGTAAAGTTTTGCATCGTTTTTTGTGACAAAGAATAGAGAAGCAAATGACAATCTTATTGATGGCATGGAAAAAATTTACATGCCAAAGGATCTTTGGTGATCTGAAGTTAAGAATGGGGAACTTGATGACCTAGCATTAAATGCAAAATTGGTCTGGGTGATATATAGTGAAAGTGAAATAGGATGGAGTACCACAATTAGTAAGAAGTAACTAGATAGCGACGAACTGCAAAGGATCTCCATTACTCTATCACTGCTCAAAGGATCTAAAATCTGGAATAACACGGTTTATGCAAAGTCTTTGATATAGAAGGCTCTATAATGAAAAATAGGCAATGGCAAGAAGGTTGACTTCTAAGGTGATGGATGGCATATGGACTACCCAAGTTTTGGGGAAGAAATTCAAACGACTACTAAGTCAACCAAAACGTCATTGGAAAACATGGATATGGAAAGATATGCATTTGGTTCATGTACATCTCAAGCAGACCCAACTCATTGTTTATTGCACCAAAACAAGATCTTAAGAGCTTCACAGTGTTGTGGAGCAACCTACCCAGCAAGGAGGCTGCAGGATATGACCTACTGAATAGAGAGTGAGATCTTAGGGGCTTACAACTCTACTGAACTGCAATAAATCCTACTAAGCAAAAGAAGATTTAGTGGCATCTAAAAGAAGATAGGAGCAAACTAAATTTTGATGTAGATTCTAGGGTAACCCAATATCTTCTGGTGTAGGATATGTCATTCAAAGCTCAGAGGGTGAGGTTATTGTGCTTGAGGTGGCATCCATGGGTGTTAAATCAAACAACTAAGTGGAGGCTGTATGGCTTGTATCTCAAAATAGCTATTGAGTTTGGAATCTGGAGAATTGTCGAAAGGCATTCTAGTATTATTACTGGAGCTGCAAACAGAGGTCAGGACAAACATTAGATAAGGAGTACAATCAATAAAGATATAAAACTCGGAAGCTAGTTAAAGGAAATAGGTTTCAACTTTCACCCATTGCTTTCTTGAGGTTGATAGAAAGGCATATTGGCTGCAACTAGACAACAAAGGGATCATCTCTAACGGAGAAAGCATCAAAGAATAATTGAAAGATGTTAATCTTTCCTAAGGAAGCTAGTTAATGAGGAAACAAGACCTTGGAATACTGACCATTAAAAGTATGACTCAGCTTTCGTTTTGTTATGAGAAAAAGGGGATGCAAAGAAAGAGTTATGAATGGCCTCCTCCAAGAATTTAAAATTGTCAAGGAGGGGGTGAGAAAGTCCTGATGGTGAATACATTCCTTTATTAGGCCTTTAAAAGCACAGTTCATTTTAAGGCTATTTTGAACAATGGTTTGGTGGTGACTTTTAATTTCTACTAGAACTTAATGGCATGTATTAACGTGTTTAAAATAAATTTGGCTAACAATAGGGAGAAATTCAGATTTTGGTTTAAAATTTTTGAAATAGGATAGGCACAAACTGCAGCATATTCTGTGGTGGAGAATAGATCTATTTTTGTTCATACTGTGAAGGGATGGATTTGGCAGCAATCTTTTATAGGTAAGGAGATGTAGCTATCATTTTCTGGCTCTTCTTCGAAGTTTCAATGATTGTTACAGGTTGCTATTGTGGAGGAGGAAGACTGTCGTTCAGCCTCCATATTATGCAATTAATAAACATTAATTTTCGACAACATTTTGTCTAGGCTGGCTACTTTGTTGAGAGGGGCATGATTTGGATGCCAGGTGACACTGGTCTGATGTTTTTTATGGGTGCAGGGCACAAAATCATCTGCTGTGGACCTGTTAGTGGCAAGCATGACAGCTGTTATGGTGGGTATGTCAGGCTGTGAGAGCTGTCTGTAAGGGACCTGCATTAGGTTTTCTGTTGTGGCCTTTGTCAACAGCCTTCATAGTGGCTATAATGTTGGTCTCTTGTTTGCTGGAAGAATTTGCTATTTATATAGAAGAGAAAGCTGTGCATTAGCCTGCTGATGGGGGATTCTGAGGATTTGTACTTTTTCTGTGGAAGTTTGTGCTGCAGTTTGGTAGTTTGTCCAGGACCGTCTAGAGCATGGATATTATTGCCTCTTTTGTGAACTCTTTGTCTTCTCCCTGTTAGTGTTCTTGCTTTTCCCTTATCTGATTTTGTTCATGTAGTCATTTGTTAGAAAGGATTAGATTGTCGACATTGGTATTGAATTTTGAGGGCCCGCTTTTGGGGGACATTAGAAACTTGTAGCACATAGCTACTCGCTTCTCACCTATGGATCTTAATGCAGGGGCCAAATGGAAGAGAGTGGAGGAAGCAAGAGTAAGAAAAAGGAATCAAGTAGGAAGGGAAGCTATAGCTCTTGATGATGAAGAGAAAGAGGCAACAAACACAAAAATAGAGGAATGCTCAAGGTGTAGAGGCAAGCAAGAGAGAGAAAAAGCATGTGTAAAAATAGAGTCAAGCTCATTGAAAGAGAAGCTCATGAGATTAGTTTCTGGGTTTATGAAACTCCTCATGAGATTGCAAGATTCACAATTGACTCATCAAGCATTCAAGATGAGGATATTTATCAAGTGGGTAATGCTAAGACCAGAGCGCTAGATGCTGAGGAGGTTTTGAAAATTGTCATTATAGGCTCAGAGAACTTATACGCGCAGCCTTCTGAGAAATTATACACCCAGTATTGCAGGCAGGAGGCTGGAAAAGATAACCTCACTATGGGTAAAGAAAAGACTTTAGTAAACATGAGCGATGTGTAGCCTGTAGGTAACACTGTGTTTTCAGAGGTAATAAAACAGTTATAGTCTAAAGACTAAGACAAGGTGTTAGAATGTCTTCTTTTATAACTTTATTTTGCCTCTAAATGCCAGTGATGTTTTGAGATGTGTCTTCTTGATGTATCTGTATGGGGTTTTTAACCCTTTATTATTTAATAATTTACCCTCAATAAAAAAAATAATGGACTTTAGAAATTTTCAGAAGTTAACATAAGTAACTTAAATTCCTTTAAAAGTCTGAAATTGGATATAGATTTTAATTATTTTGACGACCAAACTGCACAAACCTGCATTTTAAAACCAATATTAGAAATGAGTTCAAACTTTCAAAACAGCTAAAAATTGACAAAAATTTATTATTCCTACTAAACAACAAGGCCTTCTGCACTTTCCAGCAAAAATTGGGAATAATTAAAAAGAAACATAATCGATTCAAATTTCTTGGAAACCTCAACATGTATCACAAATTTGAGTTATTGCATCCAGCCAATTTAGGAATTCTGCATCTGGTGAGAAGAGTGGTAAGTTAAAAACATTCTATGACAAATTTAAACTCTCCTTTAGAAGCTCAATATTGGGCACAATTTAAAATTGTTCCAAATATCAAATTTAAGTATTATTTTATTTATTTACTGAAAACTGGGAATGCTCAGAAAGAATCGCTTACAAAATCTAAACTTCTCAGAAAGTTCAAAATTGGGCACACCCCTAGAACTTAATCAAATAATTGGATGTTGGCACCTGTTGGATGCATAAATTTCAACTTAGATGGTGCTCTTAGAAGAAATCCAGGCACAGCAATGGGTGATAGCATCTATCAGGATCATTTGGGTTAACCAGTCTTAATATATGCCTTTCATCTTGAGCATGCTACAGACAACATGATGGAAAGGTTTTCTTCAGCAGGTACTCCTGAGTCCTGACTGTCAATGCAGATAGTCAACCTTGAACCTAGAGGGAGACAAATATTATCATTCAATCTCTCAAAAAATCTTATTGTGCATGGTAATTCAATTCAATGATCAATCATTCAAAAGGTGTTGCCACTTCTCGCCCACCTTGCAAAGATCTACTTCATATTTGAGGCTGCCAATTTAGCATCCAAATGGGGAGCTGATCTTCCTAATACTTCCAAGCTCCGGGAGCCTAGAAAGAGTTTCATCTTCACCCTTTAAGAATAAGATAGTAAAAGTCATTGCAGAGGACTGCAAGGGAGACATAACTCACAGTATAATATATAACTCTTGCCGAGTGTTGTGATTTCCAATATAAAGATGTTAAGAGTGTGATTGACATGGAACAAGATGAACAAAGGGCACTTAACCTCATGCTAATGATGGAGTTATGCAGGATTGTGCATTAGTCAGGGGAATTGCTGCAAATTTTCCAAAATAAAGGGCACTTAACCTCATGCTAATGATGGAGTTACGCAGGATTGTGCATTAGTCAGGGGAATTGCTGCAAGTTTTCCAAAATAAAATTGAGATGACCACCCAACTCTCCTCCCATACTGAAATGAAGATCTTTTTGTGACAACCACACATTTCCGGAAGGAATCCATTAAAAGGTTAATTCCATACATAAATGTCTTAAAAGAGATCTAGCTGCACATGATTCTTCAGCAAGTTAAATCTCCCTTCAGCCTTTATCTGTTCTTGACATCTATGTTCTTCACCTTAAAAAAATTTATACATATTCGCATTGAAAAAAGAGAAGTACCACCAAATGTAATTAGGCATTGGACAAATGTATGGATGTTGACTTGGAAGAATTGGTAGATTAAAGGAATTGTAATGAGGATTCTCAAAGGTAGTACAGAAGATAAAGATGCATGCATTGAATTTGGCATCAGCGCTCAGCTTTTTTCAGCAAAATTGTTAAAAATTAATTTACCACTTGGCATATTTTTTAAAATATTCAGAAGATTTTCATGTTATTAAAACTGCCAAACTTTAAATCACCTGTTTCCTTCAAATAAGCTATAATATGTGTAAATTCTTTGTATGAAAAAGATTCAGCAACCATTCCTTTTCAGAAAACAAATCCTTAAAACTTTCCTTCTTCAAGCTTTAATTCTAAGTCTCTCTCAGTTGTAAAGATTTATCATTTGTGGAAAAAGAAAGAAAGTATATTGATGTTCAATAAAATGAAAATAGATCAATGCAACTGTAAGTGTGCAGCTAGCTTGAAATAGACATCGTCTCTCCAACGAATTACAGAACAACAAAAGAAAATTTGAAAATCACTTAAAATGAGAGAAGACAGAAAACATCTAAAAATAATGGCTGGCTAAATCAAACCTAATTAACACAGAAGAAGTCAGACAACTCAATTCATTTTAAGGCCAAGAGTAAGCAAACGAAAGTAAAAGTTCATTTTCATATTATATATTAGAAAGTTGAAAGGATGCCCAAGGGAGTATCCAATTATATAGGATTTGACTCGTCTGTCAGAAAAAATTACTGAGTAGGTTTCAAGTCAAAGGTTTCGCCCACAGCTTCCTGAGAAGGGTTAACATCGAGTCCCGTTACAATTGCTGCAGGCGGTCCTCGTTTGCACCTAAAAATAATAAAAATAAAATAACTTGTGATTCCCTACTTAATCTCAGAGAGATTTAAACAGATATTTATACGTCATGAAAGCCTGAAATACTTAATTCATGCAAGTTGCAAGAAAATTATGTACATAAAAATTAATATTATTATAAAGAAATCTGCATACCTTTCTAGCATATCATCAACAGATTTAGCGTCTCCAGAAATGAGCGCCTCAACTGTTCCGTCTCTTCTGTTACGAACCCAACCATTTAAACCCAGTTGTTGGGCATTTTCCGCCGTCCATTTCCGGTAAAAAACACCCTGCACTACGCCCTTCACCCGCACATTAACCTGCAAATACAGGCTAACAAGAAAATTTTAAGCATTCTTTTAGATTTGCAGACTATGAAGAATTGGAGGGTTTCTAGACAATTACTGCCCAATTTTATTTTATTTGTAAGTAAACAGTTTAACCCACATTGAATATGATTCCAAACTATTTTTTCCATAATATTTTAAGCAGTTGTCAGCTTAAAAACATTCTTCCAGTAACTTTTGTAAGGACCAGTTTTGGGAGAATTGAAATTGTTTTCCAAAATGCTCTATTAGCTAACCCTCTTCCAGCAATTTCTTTTTAACTTTATTTAAGCTTACAGTTTTGGCTGAGGCCGATGATGAATCAGAGCTCATTTTGAGAGAGGAAAGAACTTTAGAGTTTGAAGAGGGAGGAAATCTTGAGAGTGACTGAAGGGCAAAGGCGCCAGTCATTACTTAAAATATCTGATCTGCTCAAATAAATAGCAGTCTGATTGTGGTTGTTGAATATGTGGTGGTTAAGGGATTTTCGTGGGATGGCGTAGTGCTAATGTTTTTGAGGGGCGTAATTTAATTTGTTTTTTTTTTTGTTTTTTTTTTAATTTTAGTGTTAGTAGTTGCACAACGTGGATCCTAGGTGGAGGAGTTCACTACCCTACGTTTCTTTTATAAGGTCATGTACTATCACTTATACCCCAATATTTTTTTATTTTATGATGGGTCTATTAAACTTTTAATTACAATAAAAAGATAAGGTACAATATTAAAAAAAAAGGGCAAGTGGTAAAAAGGCACATTTTTACGCCGAAGGCGTATCTTATTTCGAAATGACTGAGCTGTTTTTTACTACCAACGGTTAATAATTAAGCAGACACATTGCAATGCAGTTATACCAATCTGGCACGTTCAATGTTTTTCGCTAATATTTTACTCTTCCTCACTTTCCGATGTTTGATTATTTTACACTATAATCTGCCGTCATTCGTTGTTTACAACCACCGGGCTGTATTTTTATTTAATGTCACCCTATCTTAGATTTTTTACAGCTTCATCGGATGGGAAAGTGGATATTAGATTTTTTTGAGCTTCATCGAATGCAGAGCCGTCAGAATAATTTGACGGTTCTTACAACCCAACTCAACAAATATCTTTTTAAATTCGGCGGTTTTCCTTTACAACGCATGGTACATTAATTACTTTCATCTACCTTGGGTAAAGATATTATCGTCCTACTTATCCATCTTCTTTTAACTCTCTAAAATTTACTCATTTCTTCATACTTGCAATTGCTTGTACTTCTCTCTTTCACTGACCACGAAAATCGTTCATACCTGTATGTTGGCGAATGCTTCAATTTTTCCCCTATACATTCTGTCAATATGGCCTTTTTTGTAAATAACAATTGTTTCACTTAATTTTTTTAATATCTCTACATGTATTTATCTTCTACAGAGATTTTGCTCCTGCAAAGTCAATAAAATTGTCTCAAAGCTCGCCAATTTTGTCGTCAAATCCTTCCCTCTTTCAATCAACAAAGTATTCTTTTACACTCGAATTGTTTGCTTGCTTCTTTTCGTCCAGCTTATTTTGTTTACAGTTGCATAGACACCAAAGCATTATGAAATTTTTACTACAATTTTTCACCGAGAATCCCTAACAGGTTCAAACGTGATGTTTGATTATTTTGCCTTTAAATGTACAGATGCCTCTTTCACTATTTCGTTTTATAGTAATTATGTTGGGTTCAATACTGGGCTCTTGTATGTTAATAGATGTGCTTTCAATTTAACACATAGAGTCAAAAATATGTAAAGTGATTCATGTTTGTTTATTTATGCAATCTAAAATGTATTAAATCTGCAATTTTTGTGGGAAACTCACCTCTCCCATCACAATATAAAATTAGGAAATAATGATTTTAGTGTTGTTGGGTCTCTGGCATTCGGCATGCAAACAATGGGTTTGTCTTTTGCTACTTATTTTTTTAATAAATTAATTTAAATAGTAGTATAATAAGAAAACATATATATTAATTAAATTGTGTTTAATAATTAATAGGCTTATCAATTCCCTTTATGGAGTGTCTTTCGCAAAAATCTTTGCAAAAATCTTTAATATGGCAACTGTCATTTTTTCTCTCATTTTCCCCCATTTACTCAAGCGTGTTTGTCTGTAAGGCAATAAAATTCTAGCAAACTATAAATGTGTGGGATTGTTTTTAATTTTTTTTATCAATTCTTTCCTTTATAGATATATTTAAATTTTAATACTGTTTCACAATCTAATAAATAGTTTTATTTTTTTTTATAGATAAGTGCTATCAAAGGGGATAGCACCCATGTATATCCAGACCATATGGCTTGTCAGCCAGAATACAAACTAAAGCAAGGAAGCAGGACACAACACTCCTAGACCAACCAGACATCATTACAGTAGCAGATAATGATAAATCACCGCCAAACACCTACCCACCTCCAACACCTTCGCCAGACTGCCCACGCTAAGCCACGAGTGGTCGGAGTCCATGTATCTGGAAAAAGCATCCAGATTGGAGTTTTTAACCCCAACCCTGAATACTTCCCAGACATTTATCATAAAATTATTGTGTGCCTCCCTACATTGTTGAAGCGCATCCACCTCATAAGCTTTGCCTTCATCCTCCTTGGCATCCAAATAGGTGGGGTTAAAGAAGAGTCTCAAATGGCTGACCAAGCCATCTACGGCCAATGCCAAAGTTGCATTTGCCACCCCCTATGCATTCGCAATAAGCACAAAACCATTGAATAGCTCTATCATCCTCTCCTGGGAGTCAGTTAAGTCGACTAGAGGCCCAATCACAACCTCATATACCTTCCCGTCGCACCAGTGACATTCCTCCTTCAGCATCCCCAAGACCAGATCCACAATCGTCAAGTGCACCTTTGGGCTTCACGTGGTGAAGAACCTACTGCACTGCTCTGCGAGAGACTCAACGAAGCAGGGGCAGCTCAGGCCAAAATAATGCACCATCTCGGCTCTTTGAAGTCCCACACCAAGCACGCACAGATTTTGGATTTGTAGCAACCGTCGATCATGAATAGAAATAGCGGGTGTATTAATTCCTGTGACCGGCAATCACTGCCACAACCACCCGCCAATCCTTACACCAAATCCAAACAATATCCGCCATCGCCCGAAGGTGCGTGAAGTGTATCTCAAGTCGTTAGGTCACGGGCCCGAGGTAGGATATGGAGTATATGTTCGCATATGGCTTGTAAGTTTTGTCATTGATGGCAACCTAAGTCATGCATTCAGTCTACAATATAGTTTTGGTTTACACCGACAGAACAAAGTGAAGAACAGAGCATCCGATTAAAGGCAAAGATGTTGATCCAATTACTTCACCGGACTATTATTTTGGGTTATGGATCTCAGAGGAAGGTTTGTTGATGTTTGTATTACCTTATTCGAGAAGTGTATTGATGTGCATTCAGGGTAAGTGCATGGATCTATGACACAATTTTAGTGCCAAATTGCAAAAGAAACCTGTAATAGGCCATATTGTGCTCCCCAAATTTGGTACTCACCAAATAGGCTTGGTAATATCGAGCCTATTTGGCAAGCGCCAAATGGCTTGAATTTTGCAATGAATGAACAAGTGTGAGTTCTCTTTCTTTTTGCAATGACTTTTGGAATGCATTTTTCTAAACTCTTTCATTTTCTCTTTCTCTGCCAGGGAAACTATATACATGAAATAAACATTTAAGTATAAGTTGACATTTACATATAAACATTTACTTTCTTTTACTTTAAGTTATATTTCATGTATATAGGCAGGATGTTTGAGAGTGGTTTCAGATCTCTGGGAGTTATAATGCAAATTCTATTTTTTGGAAGATCTTAAAAAATTTATACTTAGTCAAATTTCAGTTATTAGCAATTCAAATTTCAGTAATCAGGAGGTCAAATTTTAGTAGTCAGCAAGTTGTATCATATTTCTCTCTCACTCTCTCCTTCTCTCTACTCTCTATCTCTCCACTCCCTCTCTCTCTCCCTTCCACCCTCTCTCCCCTCTCTCTCACACACACCCCTTTATCTCCTCCCTACATCTTCCTCCCTCCCTCCCCTCTCTACTTCTATCTATCTATTCTCTCTCTACATCTCCTTCCCTCTCTACTTATCTTTATCTCCCCTCTCTCTCTCTCTTTACCTACCTCTCCCTCCATCACCTTGAATCTCACTTATGTATCCCTCCCTACCTCTTTCCCTCTCTACTCTCTATCTATCCTCTCCCTCCCT